>JAPEVF010000307.1:0-52382 GCA_029747585.1 Pleurotus djamor | reverse complement strand
GGCTCGCCCCCCTACCCGCCTCAGCAGGGCCAGCCATACCAGCCCCACCAGCCCCAGCAACAGAATCCCGCCACGCCCCAGTCCCTCCAACATCCACAGTATGGCTACGCAATCGCTCCCTTTGGCCACCCATCGCCCTACGCATACGCACAGATGCCCCCACAAATGGCCGTCGTGTATGGCGCCGCTCGTTCGCCCCATGACCATGCGCAACCAGCGTCGCCCGCAGCGATGCAGTCCACCTCGGGTTCTAAACGTAAGAGAAAGGGCAGCGCAAAGGGATCAGATAAACCCTCTGACGACGAGGCAGGAGCGTCGGGGAGCGAGCTAGCCCGTGCGCAGAGCTCCCAGCCGCATCCAGTCCCACAACCACCCGTAGATCTCAAAAAAACGCACGAAAACGCAGAGGGCTTGTGACAGCTGTCGCGCCCGCAAAATCAGGTATGTCGGTTTTTGTCGTTGTGTGCGTCATTCCCGTCGTCGGTCTAAGTGCGCTTCGATCCCAATAGATGCGATGTTATCACGGAGATGGTGCGTTTCTTCTTGCACTTCATACAACTCCCCCACACGCTTCTAGGAACAGGTGACTAATACTCTCAGTAGGATCCGCCCATCTGCCAGCACTGCAAACAGTATGGCTTCGAATGCACCTTCTTCCTCCCAATCACGGAAACCCGTTTCAAAAAGAAAAAGGTTGGGGATGACGCAAGTGTTCCTGAACCGGACAAATCAGAGTTGGCTCGTTCTTCTTCAGCTGTGCTCGCTGAAGCTCCTCCTAGACGAGACGTTGGTGTGCTCGGTGAGCGCGGWAGCACTTCTCTCTTGATGTTCTGTTTAGACTCAAAGAGGCCGTGTAGGTCCTACATCGACGGCGCACTTGCTGCACTCYCARGCGACGATTTCATCGCGCATATACGAGTCCTATGATCAAAGGCACCAACATTCATGGGAAGTATCAGAGACTGGCGATGGACTGATTCAGATTCAGAAGCCAACAAGCGAAGAACGGAATCAAGTGGTCACRAAGCCCTCAGACTTGCCCATCGAGCGCGATGTCGTTGAGAAGCTCGTCAATGCCTACTTTGCAGACGTCGCCCCAATGCTTCCTGTCATCACCCAAGCCGAGTTTTTGGCCAATACACCTCCTCCGCCGATYCTCATATACTCAATGTGCCTTGTGGCAGCCGCTCGTCGAGAAGTCCCCCAAACTGTCTTTGACACSATCCGTTATGCSGTSAACAACATCATCCARAAGGAYGATGTTTTATCCACGGCTTCCATTGTCAATGTTCARGCGCTCCTCATTTTGTGYATGTCTGGTGATTGCCACTCGCAGTTTGTGCCCAGCGCCCTTTCTGGCCTGTGGATCCGATTGGGCGCYGCTATACGGATGGTGTGTATGTTGCAATTGAATAGGCGGGAACAGTGTCGCTAACGACCGCGCGTTGTTAGGCCCAGGATTTGGGATTGCATCGAGCCGAGTCATTCAAACAGAACGTTGARCTTCGACGGCGTCTTTGGGCCGCCTGTGTGATCAGTGACAGATGGTAAAGRCCGCCGTTTTTTACKCGTCACAAWTATTTTGARYTAATAAATCCATTTYGCCTACAGGATCAGTGTGGCGTACGGTCACCCGTACATGATTGACGTACAAGACTGCGATGCGCGCCTTCCATCGTCTGGCGACCCGAACGATCGCTACATGGATGAACTCGTGCGACTSAGCCTTATTCTTGGGCGTGTRCACAAAACTATATACAGGTATTCGTCTGAAGACGACTTTCTGTTTGATAGTGATTCACCCTCGTCCACAGTCCTTCTGGGTTGACCTTTACTAAGGACCAGGTGCTTGTTGAGYTGCTGGAAGCTATTCAACGATGGCAGGAGCAGCTTCCAGAAGACCTGAAGTTCCGTGGGGTTAATACGCCACGCAATGCAGGTATGGACCCCAACGATCCATCCTTACGTAGCYTCMCCCTTTTTTGTTGACTCANCTTAACCTTTCCTAGGTCTGCTTCACATGCTCTATGCGTGCGTCTGTATACTGTTTTGGAGAGTCTTCATGCGGATTTCATACGCGTGTCCGGCCCATTTGAAGTTTGGGTTGACTGTGGAGCAGTGGTCTAGTTTGGTGACGATGACTGGGGACCTCATCGATTGGCTTGATGCCAATGAACAGGTGTATGATGTGTGGTTACTCATCGCCTATGCGACCACTTTGTGTGCTCTTGTCCAAGTACGNTCATNTTGAYCSAATGTGCAGTCKCCYTSYTYRCTYRYTACCGTCAGATTCATACGTGGGCTCGCCGGAAGGACGAGGATGCAATGGCCAAATTGCGCAAGTTGAGAGACTGCGTRCGGAGATGGGAAGCTTCATTATCGCCTGATCATATGTCAGCACGACGAAAGGCCGGTCTCAATTCTTTCAGACAGTGAAAGCTGCCTCAGTGAGCCTGGTGGGCTGACCTCGATCAATTGCAGACAGCCGAGATTATAACCTTGTTGTATGAATCTACACAAGGCGATCCCTTACCCTTGGAGACCCCTGCGCTCAATCCTACGGGCGGGGTCACGGGTAAGAAGGTTTTGGGTGGATTGAACTTTAAGAAGGATCCGTCGCGGCCTGGTGGAGGGGTGTTTGTCGCTCAAGGCGAGGCTAGGGACGGGTTTGACGACCTCCCAGCCGGTACGATCATCAATGGTAATTCCGATGAGGAGACTGAAGGTGAGGGGTCGACGACCACGATGTCAACTTCGAATAACCAGCCGCTGTTCTCTTCTTCCCCGTTCGCTCCACCCCTCCCCGGCGCTGGACCCCTTTCGACGACGACAACGACAACGACGGCGACAACGACCAATTCAGGACAACCACCCTCGTCGGTCTCCTCATCGTCGATAGTCAATCTCACTCCTCTTTGGGGTGGAAGGGGGGATGGAAACTTCCCGAACGTAAACCCTGCAATGAACACCCCAATTTCGGGCAACGTTCAAGTTATGAATGTGTTGGATGTGCCACAGGGTTCCAACACTTTGGAACAGTTCGCTATGGCTGATACAGGGTTCTTGGAAGGGATTCCAGGCAGCATGTTTGACTGGGGTAAATTTTTTGGTCCTTCTTTNCCTTGATATGGAGACATGATTTGATTATTTTTTCTCGATAGGACAATGGGATAACTTTTTCTCCCGTTTCAATGGGACGGGGCAGCCTCCCGGACCGGGTTCCAGCTATGCTCAGACTCCTCAGCAGCAGCAACACATGGTCAATCACTCGAGCACCCCAAACCATGAAAGCCAGAGCCGATCGTCTTTACCGTACCCTCCGCAGTAATTATATTCCCGACCTTCATCTGTACTATCAACCGTTCTGTGCACGCTCTGACTGCCATTCGTTCATTACCCCCTTCCTCTCTCCCCCAATAGTTCGTTCATAGTTGTCGCTGTCCCACTTGTCCCGCCCTACCGCAGTTGCAATCAGATGAGACCTTTAATCGATACCACATTGGCCCACGAGAACAGGTAAGACCCCGGAAGACGCTTTAGAAGGTGATGTCACTCCCTCTTCTGCCTTGTTCTTCTTGTATTTGAATTGACGTTACGAATTTTTNCTTTCTCTCTCTCTGTTCTGTCACGAGGCAATTTCGAAGAGGCTTGAAGTGTCCCGCTAACCTAAGGAGATGATGATGATGATGTAGGATGATGTGTCAAACCTTCTCGCCGCGGTGATTTTTGATGTCCTTGGGTTGTGTGGGATTGGGTGGTGGGCCTTTGTCGGTATGGGTTCTTCCCTTTCACACCCTTTCTTTTCTCAGGTCGTGCGAGTGGCAAGATTTCGTATTCTCCTCCCTCTCCCCCGATTGTCGCCTTTCTGAAGGGATGTACGGCGGATAGGCTGAAGGGCGGCGTGCTGGGGTCGTTAGCGCGACTGGAGTGGATAATTGGAAGAGCCGGTAAGCCTTTTCTAGAGGTCATCAGTTTCCTTGTGCCAAGCTTGTTCGATGGGAACGTAATGTCGGGCCTACGTTGGCCCGTATGGTGAGGCTCAGCTTCAAGTGTGGGTCGGGGCAACACCATGTGGCATTAGGCATCGGAAGGGTACCCCCAGAATGGCAGCGGTTCTGGTGGTGCGCTTCCCTTGAATTCTCTCATCCGCTTTTGTAACTGTTAGAGTTTTCCTTCTTTGGTCTTTGGCCGATATGCTTGTACTGCCTGTATTAGTCTTAAGGTAATGCTCTGGTTATCGGGTTGAGCTGCATGCGTGTCATAGAGGTGGCCACGAAAGATAAGGAAGTGTTACTATATCCACGTCAGAAGATGATGCGGGAAGTAACTTGAGGGACGTGTGACCTGAATTGCCAGGATCTTCAGGGGGAAAGGTCGAGTCTGGAGCGGGAAGGTTATTGGTAGGCTCGCTTTATATTGAGAGCAACTCAAAAGAGTCAACTTACGGCAGTTGAGAGGCATTTCAGGAAATGAAAGGGACTTTGATGATTTTTGGACGACGTTGGCTGATCATGATCGAAATTGGCTCGTCATCACCAAGACTCCCTTCTGATTCTTCTTTCCACCCAACCACCATCATCTCCTCCTCTTCCTCCTCGTTCCCCTCTTTTTCCTCTTAACGCTGGCCGTAATTCCATTCCTTCTAATTCTGAGGCCAGGTTAATATAATCAGAGGAGCATGACATCCTTGCTCAGTCCCGCATCCCAGCAAGTTCCACGGATTTCACAGCTCCTCCCGACTGTAAAATGTTCAAGTTGCAACAATCCAGTTCCTCTCGCTGAACTTGGAGATCATGTCTGCTCAGCACCACCTCCAATCCCAACGCAGCAAAAAAACTGCCCCGACGCTGCCCAAACCAGCTTTCTCATCGGCTGCTGCAACCGCACTCCTCCCCACTCGACTGCAGAACCTCGTGAATGCAACTTCGCGGACGCCCTCCCCAGCAAGCTCCGTATCGTCTGGCTCAAGCATACCGAGAAGAGGAAACTCGCCACGCATCAGTTCGAATGCGCCTTCCTCTCCGCCTCGTTTTCCACCCCCACCAGCACCCGGACCTTCCAGTCGTACCGCAACTTCGCCTGTTGATGCATTCAGGACGCGAACGCCCTCGAACAACTTCAGCTCATCGCCAACTAACTCTTCACCACTCACTACCTCTCGGCCAAGCTTGGATACTCGTGCAAGGACCCCTTCAAACAATGTCGGATCACGCCCCAGCCTAGATTCACGCGCACGCACTCCATCGGACCAGTCTGCCCGCCCAAGCTTTGACGCACGCGCTCGCACTCCATCTAACAACTTTCCACCGCCTTCTATTAGCCCAGGACGTGGACCTTCCCCGTTTATACCACCTCCTCGTCAGGGTTCATACCCCGTTCCACGTCCGCCGCCAACGCCAGAGCCWTCSAATGCATACGGTCCTCCGCCCATCGCAGAAGCGGCTCCTAATTCAGAGCTCATTGATACYAAGTCTGGAGGCGAGGCGGGAATGGCYGGCGTGGGGAGACGAGGTTTCGCCGCTGCGGCTCGAGCCGCCATGTTTGCCTTGCCTCATAATGCCCAAGGGATGTATGGTAGTCCTGGAGGTCCTCCAGATGGGATGATGGACGGTAGAGGAACACCGTTTCGTCAAAACGCCCCCGCGTATCTGAATACGCAAGCAGCAGAGTTTAGTAATCCACACGCTAGAGCAGGAGGTATGGTTATCTTTGCAGAGTCGATGAGCAACACTCTGATACCTCTTTCATAGTCCAATTAACACCACCTTCTCCTCTTTCTTTCCGTTCCCAATCGTCGACGCCACAAGCCTCACAACGACGGACCCCTTCTCCTGGATATAATACCAACCAGGCGACCTCGCCTGTTGCAATACCCAATACCAATATGCCTCAAATACCCCCTCTTAACACTTCTCTCCCAGTTTCTACCATGTCTACCTCTCCTTCGTCAAACTCCTCGTCGGCAGGTCCCATTACCCCTCTAGCCACGTCCCGCCTCCCTTTCTTTGAGAAATACAAGAAAGGACTGCCGGGATCGCCTGCCCCGACTAATGATATAATTTACGACTCAAATAATAGGGATCTGGATAAATCAGCTACCAGTGACTCTAATGGCTCTGCTGGAGCCCCTTCTCCGCTCAACCGGAGTCGATCTGCCTCTACGGCGTCCAATGGTCTACCTTCCTCCCCAGCAGCCTCTCGCTCTGCATCATCAGCTTCGTCTTACTCTGCCAGAACTGGAATGACGCGTCAACGGTCGAATACGACAACGTCAACTTCAACGGTGCAGAAAGACACGCCCTTAGCATCGATCCCAGCTTCCCCGTCTTTTGGCGATGAAATGGGGTTGGCCTACGCTGATTCGGGCGATGAAGGCGATTCGTTCTCTGAAGGAGGGTTACTACCCTTCCCTGGAACGGTCAACACATCCCCCAAACCTACACCTCTCAGCAAAACGAAATCTATCCTACGTAACGGCACTCAACCGAGCAATGAACGTAACCACATTCGCTTCCCGTCGATTTCTTCTGATTCCAACAGTGATACTTCGCTAAAACCAACACCGCGTAACCTTCCGACAAACCGCGCACGCGTTAGCGTCGTTACCAACTCAATTTACTCGGACGAGGATATTGATGAGAGAATGTTACGTGATAGCCCGAAGAGTTCTAAAGGTTTAACCCTTCTTGACCGTGTTGGTGGGATGGGTGGTGGCTCCGAACTGGAATCTGTCATGGAGAACTTGATGGAGGATCTTGCCATCAACGAGGACACAGTGACGAAGAATTCAGACCCTTTGTTGGACAAGAGGAGTGCGCCGACACGAAGCAAGACTGTCCCCGGGGGGTCAATCCTTCCTGGACTGGATCGTGATTCGGTCAAACTGCCGTTGCCCACCTCTATCACTCGCTCCAGGACCGCCCCAAGTTCGGGAGCTAGCGCTCATGAGTTCGAAGTGAAGGCCAAAAGCGCTGTGGCCAAGGCAAAGAAAATTAAAGTTTGTGTAAAATGTAAGAAACACATTGAGGATGGCAGGTGGATCGCAGTGGATGGCGGTGATGGTGGGGTTTTATGCGAGAGTTGCTGGAAGCATCTTTACTTGCCAAAGGTATGATTCCATTTTTATCAATCTCTGTTCGAAGTGCTCACCCGGGTTTCTGTTAGTGCCGTCGCTGCGAGCGACCAATAGAAACGGCTGCGATATCTTCCTCTGATGGTCAGCTCAAGGGTAAATACCATAAGGAATGCTTCAATTGCTTTACGTGCCAGGTGTGTGCTTTGCTCTTTTGTTGCGTATCTGGCTAATCTAACCCCTCTACTAGAAACCATTCCCTGACAAAACGTTTTATGTGTTTGACGGGAAACCCTACTGTCGTTATCATTATCACGAAGCAAACGAATCCCTCTGCGCTGCCGCTATGTGTGGTCAACCCATCGAAGGCCCATGCGCCGTTTCACACTCCGGGGATCGATATCACCCGGAACATTTCCTATGCGAACACCCTAGATACCCCTGCAAGACCCGTTTGGAAGAATATTGGGAAGTTGATGGGAGAATGTTGTGCGATAAGCATGCGCATACTGCCAGAAGTACATTTGACGGTGATGAAAGTGATTATGGGGACGAAGAAGGGGATCCTGTACAGAATGGAAAGGCGTTGAAGCGTGTCACAAGGTTTATTGATCTTGGAGATAGTGGATTGAGGTAACGTCGCCAGGTTCTGTTTGTCTTCCATCCCATGTTTTCTTTGGTTTTACTCTGCTCTGGATTTTTCTCTTCTCTTTTTTGGATACACTATCTCCTTCACTTTTGCCTTATACATCTCTCATTTGTTAGTGTGGCAAGCCTGAGGATACGGACAAGAACTATTTACAGTATGGGACATTAGTTGGCTGTTAATAACCAATAATTACTACTCCCATGTATATAATGCGCAAAATGGGGTATATAAGGAAAGTTCTATTGATAGCAAGTGTCCGTTGTCAAGTGCAGAGTTCAGCCGCCTAGCCACAGCAGTCGCTTGAGTCCGTACTCCATCTTAGCATACATGCTCGTCATTCTCTGAGCTTCAGCGAGACTGACGAAAAAGGTAGCATCAGGTAGGTATCACTATCACCAATCAAGTCAAGGGGGGCACACACCTGACGATATCTTCGTCAACAATGATTCCACTATGAGTGTTACCGATATCTTCACAAGCTTGACATATGGTGTCCACAACTAGGTCGGCAGCGTCCTTGCAGTTTGCCGCGCCAGAGAGTTCGTCGGCTACTTCAGCATAAGCGTTTCCCAGAGTGGAACCTTGGCGAATTCGACTGTGATCGATTGGAAGCACCTTGAAAGCAACAAAAGTCTTCTCAGAACTTGCCACTAGCGACGCGTCTTTGAGGATCTTGGATAGCTGTGAACCTCGTCGTGTAAACGTTGAGGGTAGCAAAGGCCTACTCCGTGTCGTGGATGGAGCGGAGGTTGCTTTGGAAGGCTGTTGGGAGGAAGGTGGTAGGGGTGTAGATGGGAGATCTACCGAGTTGCGGATGGAATAACTCGTCACTCTTGTCATCTGGCTGGGAGTGTTATGCCATGAAATCATGAATCCTGCATTTTGTAGAGGGTCACGACTGGCCTCTTCAAGTGGCGAGAGAATATATGCGCCTGTATGGGAAATTTAGATGGAGAATGGCAGAGGAACGGAATAGCGCACCCTTTCTTATATCGATGATATCGCCTAGTGGAACCCGCGTGTACATCTTGACTTTCTCAAGGGCATAGTCATAGCTCTGGATTGGGATATCTGTTCATCTCTCAAAGCCCTGTAACGCAGGGGAGCCACCTACGACGACATATAGGGCCAGCTTGGTCTATCGGGCAATTAGTTAGTGTATGGATGTCATCATCTGACGACGTCACTCACAAGGAGTAAAACCTTCTCCTCGAACTTGTCTCCGATCTTGACGTTGAAGTTCTCTGGGGAGAACAGAGTCCACCCAGATATCAGGATTTCATCCCCATCAAGAACCCGCGACGCAGAAGTGGCGATAGCCTCAGCACGAATCTTTGAAAGGCGTATGAGGACTTGGGGATCAGTCGATTGGAGCTTCAAGAGGAATTCGGAGAACACTGAGAGAGCTCGGTTGCCAAGCATGAAATCAATGACGGCCTGGCTAAACCAGTCACTGAATGTCGATGTATACATGCTATGAACGAATCCCAACAACTTCAATTGCTTCATAAAGAAGGAGAGGAGAGGAAGAAACATACCGCGCCAGCGAATTGACACCATCATTGAGCATACCGCTCAAATCTCGTTTGCCTGTCCTGTGCAGATATATCAGACCAATACAGAGCGAACTCTTCTTTGCTCTACCTAGTGAAGTCACCCTGGAACTTGTCAGTAAGGCCGAATAAAACGACATGTTTAATTCAAGGCACATACCTTCAGCGCGGAAGTTCCAGCGCTGTGTTTGAAGATAGTCAGTACTAGATGTTAGTACTGTGGGGATGCCTACTAACTATGCTCGACTGATAGCGTCTCCGTTGTTGGCCCATACTGGGAAAAAATCAGTATCTTCATAGTCTGAAGCTCGATGGGCATACCATCGTTGAAGATGAGATTGACTTCTGATCTAACGTCGGTAGACGAACGATTCAGCAAGGCCACTGCACTGAGCTGCTTATTTAGGATGTATCGCGCGAAGGCAGACTGCACCAAGAAACATTCAATCGCTACTGGCAGCGCGAGGAATCATCAAGGCACACCTGAACGACATTCGTCCTATCCAAACAGTCGATGCAATTGACCCGAAAAACGCCTGTTTGTGAAGAAAGTATGGCCTTCCCGGAAATCCAGAAGAACCTGAAAGGCCATATAACCCCGTTAGAAATGAAGCAAGATGCGAATACTCACCCTTGTTGATCAAATGTACGTTCCATACTTTCGACGAGTCCTGTTAGTTTCTCATATCTGAGCGGAGGTCATATGTGATTTTCAGATGAATCCAAGTCAAGGTACATACCGCATCCCTTTGGTTTCGTGGTGGAAGTCATATTCATTATATCTGGAAGGCTTGATGAGATATTGGGGTCATTGAAGGTCGCCCCTTGCGCTCACCGAATATCCTTGGAGTCCAGCTCAGTCACACATTCTCTATAACTGGTAGTAATGGGACCTTCTTTGCCTTGCTTCTCTGCCAGGTTCACGATAGTCTACGGCAGAGTTCACCGTTGCTATGAGTGTAAAGTCGGAGAGAACAGAGGATAGGCTTACGTGGGGCCCATATTGAGGGACGGTTCGGAGGAAATGGCGTCGAAGAGCATCCATTTGTTCAGAATGTGTCCTATCGGGAGCGATAAGAGGCGGCGGTTTGAGTCCATAGCCACTCTGCATCCAATACAACGGAACTGGATGGGAAGCATATGAGCTCAAAAACCCGAAGAAGAAAGAAGCAGGGACCTACTAGAGCCTCGGATTTGCACGTAACTAAATACGTTGCAAGTTCCCTCGCGCTGAAAAAAACCCGTCAAGGACAGCCTATGTGCAATGGCGGATACTTACGTCCACTCTCATGATTGTCTCTGTTTCCACGAAATTAGCCACATGGGCGGAATCGTCAATTCCTCTTCGCTGATATCTCAGACCAGCCCGATGTCTTGATCGACGTGACATGATGATATAGTCAACGGTAGTGGTATCAGGCGCATCTGAACCAGGAGATTCCAGGGGTAACGGGAAACTGCTGACTTGGTAGTAACCTTGCATAATGGGGAGCACATAAGAATGCAACTGCGAAGTAGAGGTTTAGAAGGGAACAGAGCTTTTTTTTAAACGGTAGGAAACTGACTCCTGCATCAATGAATGGTTTGGATAGCGATTCATTCCACCAAAACTGCTTATCAACTCTACGCCACAAAGGGAGTGTAGGATTGGGTTCAGCGAGTGCAACTTGCGTGGCGTCATTGATTTCGGAGGAGGCAATAGCGTTCAGGTCGACAAGAAGGGCCTTCTGCTTCTGACTCTTGTCAAGGAGTGACTGTTTATGTTGTAACGAGCGTGTGATATCTAATTCATGGGGTGATAATTTGACACCTGAAGCCGAAGAGGAAGCAGGCGTACCAAAACTGTAGGCAAAATACATTCCACCTTTGGTGTATTCCCTTATACATTCCCTGATGATCTTAGCTTCGAGCTCGGAGTTCGTTGCCTCAGGAGTTTCTGGAGGGGGTGCGGCAGACGATATAATGGTATTGATGACTTCGTGAGGCTCTCCTTTGCCATTTTGGACAATCTCGTCTAGTGCATGAGGTTCCAAGCGGGGGCTGAGGGGAGGAGAAGGAAGTTCAGACTCGAGATTCGCTTGAGCGACTTGGGGATCTGAGTCGGGCGACTTGAAAGATGGAGACCGTTTGGACAATCTACCCCAAAATGATAGTCTGTCCGTGACAGTCTTGACAACTGGAGAGAATATTGCAGAATTATCCGACGAAGCAACAGAAGTCGATGAGGGTGTTGGAGAAGTCGAGCGTTCTACCGTTAGGGCACCAGGCTCTGCGGTTAACATTCGTTCTTCTTCAATGGGTGTGACCTCTTTGACTTGATCCACCGAAGCAAACTGCACACGAGGGCTCCCTTGGGAGGAACTATTCGAGGTAGGGTCACCTAAAGAGGCGAAAGAGGTCGCAGTTTCTGCTGTTGGTAGTAGGGAAAGACGAGAAACGGCCATGTTGCGAGCGGAGAGTGCTTCAAGCGCGGCTTGAGCAATGCTTTCCTCGCTCAGAGGGATGGCCATGACACCCTTGAGCCCATATACAGCATGGGTGGATTCGAGCACTGAAATTAACGATGCATTGGATGCACGAAGTCTGATCAAATATTGCAAAACTCACAATGTCCAGCATCTACTCTAGACGATATTACAAGGAGAAAAGGTCCTATGGCAGGAGATTGGACGACATGTAGAGAAAACGAAAGTTTTTGCCTACCAGAGAAGAGTTCTAATACGCCAACAATTCCATACGCTATGGAAGATCGCGTCCACTCTGCGCTATCTGAGTCCCCCGAGCCGTCCAGTTCCTCAACGACAAGATGTTTGCCCCAGCGAAGCACGACATGGTTCGAAGGATGCTTGACATCGTGTGGCCGTATCAAGAGCCCCCGGGGTGTCGCGAGGAGTGCGATATATGCATACGGAGACGGATGTGGCACTGGGGGAATAGTGTATTTGGGCTGGAGTCCAGTATGCGCCTGATGAGCAGAGGTTGCCTCGGGAGCTTTGTTGGACGGAGGCTTTGGGGTGAACGGCTTCTTCGCCTTTGCAAAAAAGCTCTTCATCGCTGCAGCTGGCGACGACGAGCGATTCTGTCCTGCGGCATAGACAGAGGGTTAGGGTAACGAGTGTGGTGTAATGGGTCCCTTTGGCGCCCAATATGGGATATAGACTGTTTGGCCTTGCTTGCTCGTCCGGACTTGGCAAGAACGCGCCGCGTCACCTTGATCGTCCAATATCCATTCTCTCTCGACATGAACACATTTGCATCGCGTTTTTCGGCCACAAGTGCTGGCTCAGAGCTCTCAAAGGCTCGCTCGGCCGCTATGGAGGACGATGAGTTCTCTGATGCCGCTTGGGGGTCGCAAGCAGGCTTCGGTACCCTCGCAAAGGGCGTACCGACTTTCTCTGTCCCATCGGTGCCCGATGTGAGTTCTACCAACTAGAAATTCCTTCGCTCGCTCATTGTATACTGCAGCCAACCTCTTTCCTCAGACTCCATACCGATGACGCCGCCGACCCCAACTGCAGGATCAAAATACAACATGGAACTACAACTTTGGCATTCAGATTCAAGGGTGGCGTCATCGTCGCCGTAGACTCTCGAGCTACTGCGGGTAGCTATGTTGGTGAGTAAACGATATCTGTGAGCTTTCCCCTCTGACCGCTTTTAGCATCTGGAACTGTGAAAAAGGTCATTGAGATTAACCCTTACTTGCTTGGTACTATGGCTGGTGGTGCTGGTCAGTACCTCCACGTATGAGACGCGTAATCGGAACTGACATAATTATAGCTGACTGTCAGTACTGGGAGACTTACCTTGGAATTCACTGCCGCCTCCACGAACTCCGAAACAGAGAACGAATCTCTGTGTCCGCTGCAAGCAAATATCTCAGCAACCTCGTCTATGGGTATAAAGGCATGGGCCTCAGTATGGTGGGTTCATTCACACCTAAATCAATAATTACACTCACCTTGTCACTCTAGGGAACTATGATTTGTGGTTGGGACAAGACGGTGCGTCAATCAAATATCTGCTTCACCCAGCTCTCGCCCAATATGTTGTTCAGGGACCCGCCATTTTCTACGTCGACTCAGATGGTACTCGCTTGAAGGGTGATTTGTTCTCTGTCGGATCAGGTAGCACGTTCGCCTATGGTGTCCTGGATCAAGGTTACCACTGGGATCTCTCCGATGAAGAAGCCCAAGAACTCGGACGTCGAAGCATCTACGCAGCCGGACATCGTGATGCCTTCTCTGGAAACTCATGTAACCTGTACCATGTCAAGGAAGACGGCTGGCGCTTCATTGGTTCGTTTCGTATCTTTGCTCCGTTTATGAAGCTTGACTCACATGGTATCCAGGAAATTACGATATCTCCAAGCTGCACTACGATGGCCCAGGCGACGTACCAGGATCAACTAACGCTGGGTACGGATATGAAGTTCGCGTTGAAGGCCGAAGCTCGTAAACATGCTGTGTATCATCTTTTGTATTCTTTCCCAACACGATTACGCATCCCCTGCGCGACAAAGACGATATACAATCGTAACTGTTTTGCTAGGAAGGGATGAACGGGCGCAAGTATTTCTCCACGTACTCCTGAGGGACTCCCTCCTTCACGGCATCACCGATGGCCATGTTCATGCGATAGATGTATTCGTGGACCGGCTTGTCATCGTGCTGTCGGATTTCATCGACGTATACCAGTGCATCGATGGTTTCAGATACAGGTAAAGGTTCCCTTGGGTGTGCCATGTATTCCACGGATAACATCTTCTTGATGTATGATTCCGGTACACCCTCGTACACATCGAGCGACCGTTCATCTGACTGGCTGAGCCTGAAGACAAGGCCATAGACGACGTCTCCAGGGGAAGGTATGACATTGGCGTATCCACGGTCATTGATAAACCAGCGCCAGTCCTTCAGGATGGCTATACCAGCATACGGGGAGTCGGGGCATCTGCGATGCATTTGATCTAACCACATGTTGCTTCCGTAGCCAAAATACAATATCTCATTCAAAGATGCCATGTTTCGCCTGTACGTGAAGCGATCCAGTGATAAGAAGGGGGAGAATATTGGAGACGCGCACCTGGACGCTATTGGAAGAAGCTGTTGTCCTCATTTCTTCCCAACATCCTGAATCATGCGAGCGCACTGGGGCAGGTTCTAAATCTAATATCGTTAAGCGCCCGGATTACGTCAGCGAGTGTCTCCTGAAATGCGACTGANTTTTTTTGTTGCCTTCAAGTTGCCTTCAAACCTTTTGACCAAGGATCCTTCATCGTTGAGGTCGTCTACTCCTCCTATAACTAACAATGGAAAACCAACACGGAAAAGCTTGGCCTCTTGCTAATGCCGATCTCACCAACCAAGTACGTGACTGCTTATTTTTCTTGCATCTACATACTCAGATTTCTTCTGCAGATACTCGAGCTCGTCCAACAGGCAGGACAATACAAACAGCTCAAAAAGGGGGCCAACGAAAGTCCGTATACCCTCGCTTCAACTCGTAATGCTGTTACTTACCATCGATCCACAGCTACCAAGACGTTGAATCGTGGTATTGCCGAGTTCATCGTGCTCACGGCTGACACGGAACCCATCGAAATTTTGCTTCATTTGCCTCTTCTCTGCGAAGAAAAGGTTCGTGCTATGGCGTATGGCCCCATTTTCGGCGATCTAATAAGCAATCCTTCCGCAGAACGTCCCATATATCTTTGTTCCGTCAAAAGCGGCGCTCGGTCGCGCCTGTGATGTTTCCAGGCCTGTAATTGCGGCTAGTGTTACGACTAGTGAGACGAGGGAGTTGCAGAGCCAAATAGCGACGATCAAAGTTGCTATTGAGAGGGAGTTTGTGTAGTTTTTGTCCGATACGCTGTTGTAGCCTCGCCACTGCTTTTGAAGATGCATGCCACGTGACGGTTGTGATCGAAGAACTCTAATTTGTGGCCTTAGTCCGAAACTTGCTCTTTGAACTCGTACCACCACCATCTCCATGTCTGGAATTTGTCGTCCTCGTCTAGCAGAAGAACGCAAACAGTGGCGTAAAGACCATCCTTTTGTATTGTAGTTTCACTGTCGTCGCGCTTAGTTGTATATTGACGCGCTCCGTAGGGGTTCTACGCCAAACCGCTGAAGGCTGCCGATGGCTCATTGAACTTGCTTGAGTGGGAAGTGGGTATTCCTGGAAAGCCAAACGTACGCTCCGTGTCTCTCCTACGGCTATGTTTAAATGACCATTCTCGTGCCTTTCAGACTCCTTGGGAAGGTGGCATTTACAAGCTCAACATGGCGTTTCCTGAAGGTGATCACAATTGCACGCTTCCTGAATGACGCCGTCTTGATATGACTTTGAACAACGTAGATTACCCGTCCAAGCCGCCCAAATGTACGCGTCCTTGATTGAGATTGTCTTCGCCACTCTGACTATTTATTCACAGGTAAATTCACTCCACCACTTTTCCATCCCAATGTTTATCCCTCCGGTACCGTGTGTCTGTCTATTCTGGATGAAGAGAAGGGATGGAAGCCCGCTATCACGATCAAGCAGGTGAGTGCGAATCAGTCCTTCCGTTGCAACGAAATGAATATGAGGTGTCGCCAAGATTGTCCTCGGTATACAGGATTTGTTGGATGATCCCAATATTGGTGATCCTGCGCAGAGCGATGCTTACACTATGTTCAAGTTCGTATCGCGTATGATCCTCCCATGACTCTTACTGATGAACCATCTAGAAACGACAAGGTTGCATACGAGTGAGTCATCTGTATCCATGCAAGCGCGTATGTGTTCTTACGGTCGTTCTAGGAAACGAGTAAAAGCACAGGCGAGAGAGAACACCCAGAAGTAGAACTACACTTTTCCCCATCTTGGTGTTATATCTATTTTCTCTAGTTTGTGTAAATGTACTGTCCGTATATCATGGTTCTTCCTTTGGGATGACCGTGTCCGTTAACTGAACAGGACATTGGTTGTTTGGTTACGAGAGACTGCAACAGCTTGATCTTCATCCACCATTTCGAGTGATCGTCGCTTCGTGCTCTTCCTTGTCCTACCTTAGTATGTCTCCAGAGCCTCCCATTCTGAATGTCCACACACCGACGTCGTCGTTTGCAATTGTTCACTCAAGTGCTTCACCTTCTGTTTTAGTCTTTGTCTCCCGTTCAAGGGTCATGCTAACGCCACTCATGTGCAGCCACTGAAGAGACCTTGCAAACGTTGTACGACAAGCTGAGCCGTAAAGGCCACACCGATTATCATGGCAAACGCGTAGGACCAGGTTGGCTCAAGTATGAGTTTCGGGAGTCTGTTTGGAACCTCGATGACGGTACGCACAATGCCTTGCTCGAAAGATGAGTTCCAGAGGAATGCTCAAGTCGGTCTGTAGAATCAGATTACACGATATTCAACTGGCGGCGACAAGAGTCCAACAAGGAAGGAGCATCGACCTCCTCCGTTCCCTCTTCAGCGGCACCAAGTACACCCACGTTGTATCTCCACGATCCCTCCCAGCCTCTGCCGACCCCACCTGCCTATTTGAATCCATCCTACTACGCGTTTCGCGCATCGTCTTTGCAATTACCTACCTCGCGTTCGGCCTCAAGGTCTTCTCATGGCGGGGGAAGTATGGCAACCCGACGCACAAAGGCGAGCAAGCAGGAGCAAGCTGCTACCGACGGCCTTCTGCAGTTCCGGAAAGACTTTGAGAAGTTCCACAGTGAGAATGGTGTCCGCACGGTGATGGGCAGTATAGGGCCAGTAAAGAACGGTAAGACTGCATCCTTATAGTGCATATGGAGGGCTAACGTCATCATAGTACGAATGTTGTTGAAGTCCGGATATCGACATGTTTACATCTCCCGAAAATTCGCCCAGAGACATGGGTTTATTCCGGAAGACGCTACTCCTGGTTTATATGGATATGGGGGTTTGGTGAACATTGGGAAATGGCCCATCACGTTGATCCCATCCTCGACCTTTTCAACCCACCCCGATGACCCACCTCCTCCTGCAGAACGCACACGATCCCATGCCAATGGCAAGTCCAAAGGAGGTAGCGGCCCACAGGTGACCGTCATGCCTGTGTACCTATCAGAAGAGCCCCACTTCGATGTTGTTCTCGGAAGGTCATTCTTCGAGCGAAGACAAATCAGAGTTAGCAGCACGGATCCTACGGATGTCGTGTGCATGGACACGGGAGAGAAGATTGAGTGCGAGTTGGTCATCCTAAAGGACGGCAAGGGTGACATAGTTACTGTAACATGATGCACCTTAGCGATAGTTCCTTTCAATTGTAAGATTCGCCGTAATGCATACGCGTGAAGCATCATCCGAAGTACTGATAGTCGGAATCAAAATGGTCCGGAACGCTCTCCCGCAAAAGACCGGAGTAAGAAGTGGGCACGAATGAGAAGGGCTCAAGGAATCGATGAGATGTCTGGCCGCTGCACGTAGAGGGAAACAGAAGGAATGGAATTCAATGAGGTCAGGTATAGGGATATATACATGAACACTTAGATGATCATCGACCAATCTTCAAACGGGTTGCGCGAGTAGCCTATATCAAAAAGAGATGAGCAATTGTGTGCGGCTACAAGGCCAAAAGAGACTTACGCGACGACGTTTCTTCAACCTAATGGAGGGGAGATATTCAGTACTCGAGATAGTTAAAGGTCGCAGAGACTCACTTATGCTTCTTCATCTTCTTGCGCCTCTTTCTCTTTGTGCTATCCATCATGACATCGTTCCAATCCTGCTTCATCTGCTCCATGGTATGTGGATCCACCTCTGTGACCAAACCTAGTCGCTGCAAGGTTTCATCCCAGGCTACTGCGCCGCCTGCACGGTTCAAGGTAAGAGACCGCATCAGCTGCCTTGCGGTTTCTGAGTCTGCCTCAGTGGAGAAAACCGGAGCGTCATCAAATACTGTCCCGTACTTCCCTATGGGAGGAGGGGGAGGTAATGAGTCTTCCGGGGCCGCCTTCGACGCGTACAATGGACCTTTGGTTGGTGCAGTTTGCAAAAGGGTAGAAGGCTCCGAGAGCAAAAGTAGAGGTCGGTGAAGAGAAAAGAACTGATGCAACTTGAATTCTTTTGCATTAATGTGAGGATGGGGGGCTAGGATATTGTTCTCGAAAGCATTGAGTGAAGGCGTAAATTGGGAGGAATCGGGCTGAATCGATGGACTTGCGGGGGGCTGAGGCACAGTCTCTCCGACCACTAATAGGGATCGGTGTAAGCTTTCCGAGCGTACGACACAACCTGCAGACTAACCTTGGGTATCTGGAGTTGCGGAATCGACAGCAGAGGGCGAGTCCGACTTTGACGCAACGACAGCCGGCTTTGATGATTTGGCCGAGTTGAAGTAGCGTCCGCCGCCCGACTTTGAAGAAAAAAACGAGGAATAGGCTCTGTGGCCCGGGGGCAGGCAATTCTGCCGCAGTATTCGAGAGAGGGAGGTCATGACGAGAGACCCAGGCGTCAACGGACAAGAAAGCACAATCCAAACTGCAAGCGAGACAAACAGGCACAAAGTCTTTGCATAGGAGCTACCGATCGACTACTGCCACTTCCACACCCGAACGCCCCCTTTGCGTTTATCATCGCCTTCCCAGTCGAATCCACGTCTCCAGACCTCGTTATATCCTAGCCCTAGAAATAGTTCTTCTACTCCCTCAAACTCCAGAAGCTGACCGAAAAAGACCAAATGCCGTGGCCATTCATGCGACCACGCGACGCTCGTAGAACCAGCCAGTGTCGCTGGGTGTTTAGACACAGGGAAGGAGGGCTCGACACTACTAGGGAAGTACTGCAGAATATACTCCATCGGTGATTCATAGAATATGTCTGTTTGGTCTCGATACGTCGTCAGATCTTCTCCCCTGCCACAAACATTAATTGTGAACGTGTAAATGAAAACAATCGTTACGAACCTCAGAGGGGGCTCGCATCCAATGGCCCATAGTCTTCCGCCTCGTAGTTCTTCTTTGTGGAGGTAGGCATGCCCGGGCGTCGAATGACAGGGCATCAAGAACCCGATACTCTGAGAAAGCTCCTCAGACGGCAGGCCGCGAAGGTAACCCATGACACTGATAGGTGCACGGCAGTAAACTAGAACAAGGAAAATGGAGATAGGGAGCTGAGCCCAGATCGCAACGGAAGGGAGACTTCGAAGTCGGGGTAGGGCGGCTTTCCGGTATTTCGAAGAGTTTGTGTCTTTCTGTGGTTGGCTGGCCTCGTCCACGATCCATTTTGCGGCCAGAACGTACATGAGAGGCAGAAGAGGGTGGATGAACCGCCATTCTTTATGCTTCGCCAGTGAATAGATGGAAATAGTCCAGGTTAATGTGTACGACGCCAGTTGCAATGACCCAGAATCGCGTTTGCTGTGCGTGAAGGCCTTGCGAATACCCAGCACGACATACGGTAGTAATGACATGCAAAGTATGGGCAGCGCAGCGGTCAGATAGAAATGCCAAGCGTTTGAGCCATAGAAAACGGAAACGGAGGAGAGATTGGTCAAGAGGAAATTGAGAGCAGTGAATGTGGGTTTGCCAAAGTACATCGAATCGGCCAGAATTTGAGCGGCGAGGCACACGGACCTGTATAGACGTCAGAACGACGAGTAGATATTGATGTTTCGACTTGCCCTATGAGGATAGCGTCTTGAATGAGTGCCTTCAGAGGTGCCAATCGATTTCGAAGTTGCCAGACAAGATTTCCGAACAAGAACACCCAGATGACTGCATTGGTAGGTCGAATTGTACAGGCTAGGGCAGCAAACAATATACACTTCCGTATGGCCGCGCTGGTAGATCAGCTGAATGCATATTCCTAGGTGTAAGGAAGAATGGTCTAACCGGTTGAACATCAGAGCATGGCTCAGGTTTGAACTCGCATCCCATGGGTAGTATGCGAATGCTACAGTCGTCAAAGAAGTTTCTAGGGAGTTTGAAAGCGATCTTGACAAGGATAACGCGTTGAATGTAGAAAACAAGGATAGCGTGAACTGGAGAGCATTTTACGATTTTCACATTGAGTGATTGTAGTTTGACTCACGGCCAGACTAGCGTAACGTTCGCCAGCGATCTTGGTAGCCAAATGGGCTGTCCATATATCCGTCAATGCAGCAAGGCACCCGTGAAGAATCCTCGGGCCTGCGATCTAAACTCATGTCATTCCTGTCAATCCCCTTGCCTGTATATAAAACAAGGACACCTCACCAGAAGCCACACATGACGATCTAACCCCAGTAACCGGAGCAGCCAAAAGACAGACGCGGTCAAACCAGAGTACAAGATACTTCGGATAGGGCGAGGAGTAAGCCACTCCCAAGTAAGGTGACCGTACCCGAACACGAGCGCGTGGGCGGGTTCTAACGCCTGGAAGTATTCATCTGGCTGGAAGAAAGTCCTCGTACAGAGCGCGATACCGATCCGGACTGCAAGGGCAATGCAGATGCGGTTGTAGTTGGTGTTCATGTACTTATTTCGAATGGGCGCTAATGCAAATGTGACTACGCCGTTGAGTTTTGTGAAATCATACGCCGATGATCTTAGCAACTCTAAACTTGTGGACCTTTGCCTCACATGGACCGCTCTTCTGAGTCAATATCAAACTTGCCTGACGGAGCTACGACAGCCTTATAAACCTCTCTGAGGTTCAGTGTTCCGTCACTTGAACAGCCATGTGCCCCTCCACTGTCGAAGAATACGCACAAGCCAGAGCCGCCCTCGTTGCAGAGGACCGTCGTCTTCGACGGGATCATAACTACACACCTACGGAGCGAGAAGAGGCTGCTGATCGCGTTATTCGAGCTATTCGCGCGAAGGAGGCGACCACGGTATGGGGTGCTGAGCATCCAGATATACCGCACCCATTCCCTGGGATGGAGTTCTTGACAGGTCTGTCTGTTGAGCATTCGCAAATTTCTTGGAGTATTTGACGTTCTTGTAGGCCGAAGTGTCATTGTACAAACTCAAATCTATGATATCTTGACTAAGGCAAGCGTAGTCATACACTCCCTGGCCCAAATGACCTCATCGAGTAACTAGATGCCAAAAGGAGGACTCCTGCATGCCCACTTGGATGCCACAGTCCATGTTGGGTTCCTCCTCAAATTGGCTTACGAACAGCCAGCGTTACACATTCGCATCACCAACCAACTTGACGTTCATTCGATCAGTTCGACCCTACCTGAATTCAAGGCATTTCCTCAGACCGAGTGGTCACAGATACCCACTTTGGCTGACCACCCCGCGGAATGGGTCCGACTATCTCAAGCGAAAGAAACGTTCCCGGATAGCCTGGGTGGACCGGAAGGGTTCGACAAGTGGATAACTAGCTGTATCACGATCAACCCTTCTGAAGCCTACGGGACGCACAATACTGTTGCTAAAGTATGTCCAAACGTTCGACCTCTCGTTCTTGTTGTTAATGGAATTGCAGATTTGGGACAAATTCACGAGTACTTTCATAGTAGTTGGGGTACGCAAGTGATTCTTCATATCGAGGGCACCCATCTGAACTAAACACTCTTTACAGGGTTTAACTCGCTATGCACCTATCTTCCGGGACTATGTTAAACAATTCCTGAGATCGTCTGTTGAGGATGGGATCCTCTACGTGGAGCCACGGATCAACTTCCTTGAAAAGTTCGTTCATTTCCCCCAATATACGCCCCAAATATCCCAACCGACTGTGTTCATAGGTTCATGCATGACGCCGACGGAAACCCTACTATTCCTCACCGCGAGTGGCTTATAATGTTCAATGAGGTTCTCGAAGAGGTCAAAGATGAACTGAAAAGTCAAGGTCGTCAAGACCAGTTCATTGGAGCTAAAGTACGTTGGATTTCCACTGTCCTTGGCCGCTTTTGGGACGATTGCCCTCTTAGATCATCTACTCTACTATTCGCTTTATCACCCCGGATGACTTGGACTGGTACACGGAAGATTGCATTGCGCTGAAGAAAGAGTTCCCTCATCTCATCGCAGGTCTGTCTAGGTTATCCTCCGCGAATAGTAGAATGTTTGAGTGCTAACTTGCTTTCTAGGCTTTGATTTGGTTGGGAATGAGAACCAGCTGATTCCACTCATCAAGTACATCGACCCGTTGCTCCGTTTCAGAAAAAGACAGGCCGAAGAAGGGGTGGACATTCCGTTCCTCTTCCACGCTGGTGAAACGTTTGGAGACGGGACTGATGCTGACATGAATATTTATGATGCTATTTTGCTGGGCACCAAGCGCATTGGACACGGGTGAGCTTTTTTAAGACGCTCGAGGAGCTTGACGCTGACTCGCGGTTGAAAGGTTTTCATTGGTCAAGCATCCCAAGCTCATGGAATTATGCAGAGAAAGAGGAATCGCGTTGGAAGTGTGCCCGATCTCGTGAGTGATCGCGTGTTCTGTCGGCTAGATGGTCTTCTCAACGCGCTTGACAGGAACGAAATTCTGGTAGGTCGCAAAGCCGGTTTGCAGTGATGAAGGATACTAACAGGAGCAGCGTCTGACGAGTTCGATACCGATGCACCCTCTGCCCATTTTGTTTAACAACGGAGTGCCCGTTGCGCTGTCATCTGACGATCCCTCCGTGTTTGGGAATATGGGTCTCACGTTTGACTTTTACCAGGCAGGTGGCTTTTGTTGTGTGGGTGGTAGGGATATGTTAAACATATGGATATGTAGGTATTGGTATCTAGCGAAGTCACTGGGTTGACGCAGCTGAGAGAGGTTGCCCGGGATAGCATCAAGGTGAGCATTGCATGGCTGGTGATAACTTTTACTCATGCGCTCGTAGTTCTCGATGCTGGAACCGGAGGAGAAGGAACGTGCGCTTGGGATGTGGGAGAAGCAGTGGTTGAGGTTTGTGGAGGATGTGGCTGTGAAGCTGTATTGACCTGTATTTTGTGGAAGCAATAAGATGTAGCGTGTAGTTTGGCGAGTTGACTCTTTCCTCGACGGTTGCCAGTTGCTCGACGCGCGATAGCCAGACCAGAACGCCTTGGATTCTGCAGGTAAGCCTTGTCTCGCCGTGTTAAGCGCCTCCTCCAAACCATTTCCCCAACCTCATCCCCGTCCCTCCTCAGACGACCATCACACACACATCCTACTTTATAAACTCCAAGCCATACTTATAAAACTCCCCCATTCGTCTTGGAGAGCCAAACCCCCAGTCCCACTATCAATTAATCATACACTAAATTGGCCATGCCAGACGCTGACTCAAACCGCAAGCGGTCTCGTTCCCCCTCGGATAGTGAACAGCAAAAGCATCACAAGCGTGCCAATACAGGCGCACCATCAAACTCGAATGACTCAAAAACAAATAATAACAACAGCTCCGCTTCTCATTCAGCAGACGTGACCATGGCAGACTCCCAGTCCAACATTCACGACACCGCTGCTTCAACTCCCTCCAATGGCGACAAGTCCAAGGACGATCCAAAGGCCTCAGACCCCTCAAAAGCGTCCTCAGACACCCCTCCCGCGCCCGCAGCCAACATCCACATGCGCTGCTTGATCGTCACCCAGGACGCCTCAATCATCATAGGAAAGGCCGGTTCACACGTCAACGAGATCAGGGAGAAGAGTGGTGCGAGGGTAGTCGTCTCCGAGAGCATCCCCGGCAACCCCGAGCGTATACTCAATGTCAGTGGACCTCTCGATGCCGTCTCCAAGGTCAGCACTTGCCTCGTACGCCCCAATATAGCCTACTTAACTCTCTGTACACGCGTCCCAACAGGCCTTTGGGTTGATTGTGCGGCGTATCAACGACGAGCCCTTCGACGTACCGTCTGTGCCGGGGAGCCGTGCCGTTACCATTAAATTTATGATCCCGAACTCCCGCATGGGCTCTGTTATTGGCAAGCAGGGCTCTAAAATTAAGGAGATTCAAGACGCGAGTGGTGCCAGATTGAACGCAAGCGAAGGCATGTTACCTGGATCCACCGAGGTTTGTGCACCCTATCACCCCTTACGCTCCTGGCTGATATCTGTTCCAGCGAGTGCTCAGTGTAGCAGGTGTTGCGGACGCTATTCACATAGCTACCTACTATATCGGCAACATCCTGATAGAAGCACAGGAACGCATGCCTTCCTCGACCAACTCCAGCTACCGACCTTCTTCCAGCAGCTCGCGGCGCCCGGCACACACCGGCTCTTCCTATGTCCCTACTTATTCGTCGTACGGTTCCGCTCAGTCAAACCCACCCCAGCAGCTGCAGACCCAACAGATCTACATACCAAACGACTTGGTGGGATGTATCATTGGTAAAGGAGGCAGCAAGATCAATGAGATTCGGCACATGAGTGCTAGTCAGATTAAAATCATGGAACCGGGGGCTGCTGGAGTCGGGGTGAATGGTGCTCCCGCTCCTTCAGGTGGAGAAGGGGAGCGGTTGGTTGTTATTACGGGTCAGCCTGCGAATATCCAGATGGCCGTCCAGTTATTGTACCACGTAAGTCTGACGCAGCGCAAAGGGGATTACAAACATGGTACTGATGCGCATCACCGAACAGCGTTTGGAGCAGGAGAAGCAAAAGCAACTTCGTGCGCAGACATCTTCGTAACGTCTTTGAATTCCCTACACAAAGCAACTAACATCCCCATTCCTCCGTTTCCACTCAATTTTCGGTGTTTTGTACTCATAGCCCATTTTTGCCATCGCCTACGCTACCTTCGAATTTCGTTGTCGTTTCTCTTGTTGAAGCTACGTACCGTCGTACCAAATGTTGACCCTATGCGAAGCCTGTTCTCGTCGTCCCTTCCAATATCGTGATTACATAAGCCAATAATCTTTTTTTCCAACCCTCGTCTGCACCGTTGCGCCCACTATGGCGTCCTTACTCAAAGCCCAGCAATCCAATGCATCCAAATCAAAGAAACGAAAATCCGACGCGATGGACGTGGACGATGAACCCCAGACTGCGGCACCCAAAATGAAAAGAAACAAGCAAAGAGTGCTTCTCCTCTCTTCTCGTGGTATCACGCACCGAATGAGACACCTCATGAATGACCTTGAGGCCCTCCTGCCCCAGGTCAAGAAAGGTGAGTTCTTAATGCGTTTTAAGATGGTCATCTGGTCTCAAGTCCGCCCATAGACTCAAAACTTGACTCAAAATCGCAGCTACACCTACTCCCCGAATTAGCCGACCTGAATAATTGCAACAATACCCTTTACTTTGAGGCGCGTCGACATGAGGACCTGTATCTTTGGGCTGTCAAAACACCGAACGGACCAAGTATTAAAATGCACGTTCAAAACGTCCATACCATGGATGAACTCAAGTTGACTGGCAACTGTCTGAAAGGGGGTCGAGGCTTGCTTAGTTTCGACAAGGGCTTTGACGATACGGAGTGGGGACAACTCACAAAGGAGGTGTTCACGCATGTACGTAACCTGTGGTTGACGTACAGGCGCAGAGTTTTGACGCGAATCTCGGCAGATATTTGGCGTTCCTCCATCTGCAAGAAAAGCAAAACCTTTCATCGACCATATCCTCACCTTTTCGCTGCTTGACTCTAAAATATGGTTCCGCAACTTCCAGGTATGAACAGTATAGTGTGAATGAGTCGGGGGAGTATCCTTACTTGTCTGTAGATAATTGAGAAGGACCCTCTTCAACCAAACGGCCCGCCTCAAACCACGCTTGTCGAAATTGGACCTCGATTCGTCCTGACTCCGATCCGTATCTTCGAAGGAGCTTTCGGAGGAGCTACTGTGTACTCCAACCCTGGTGAGGCTTCTCCATTGTCCTTTGGGCTCGGCACGGGCTAATATGACTATTCTAGAATTTATCTCCCCCGCGGCTATACGCTCAATGATCAGACGAAAGCAAGGTGGTAAGTATAATGCAAGGAAGGACGCGGAGCTGGATCAAGCCAGGAGAAAGGAGGCTCGTAGACGTTCAGAAAACGAATTGGCAGTGTCCAAGGTCTTTGCTTAAACCACTGACAATCAAAATTTTCTTTTCAAATCTAATGGAACACGTTTATCCGCGCTGAATTCATACGCGTCCCTTTACGGTAAGCGAAGTTTCCCGTATGCTTTTCTCCCTGTTCCCCGGATGTGCAGAGTATAGATGTGGTCAGGAGATGCGCCATTGTTCTCTTAGGGTTCGGAAGGGTTCAAACAATGGCGATGATATACCGGACGTAAGTGCACCCGATTTCGTGTGGCCCAGTCAATGCTTGTTTCCGCTGAGTCATCAAGCTAATCTCTAAAATAGGTCTCTCGAACCTGATGGACAGTATGTGGTATGAGCTGGACAAAGGGCTCCCTGTGGTGCTACGAGGCACGCTCACGCCAAATCTGCTCTATCCTCATGTCAAATACGCCCGGTTTTCTCATCGTCGCTGATCTGATATCTATCCGACCGCCTTTGTTCGAAGGCCTTTTGTTCTTTCAGCTCAGATGGCGCTAGTGTTTGTTGATCCCATTTATATAGGCATCGCAAGGATATCGGTGTATTCGCCTCTCACCACACTCTTATCCCGCTCTCTTCTACGCGATGTCTGTCTCAGTGAGCATCCACCCATCGTCGGACCGTTTGGTTGTGGTTGGTGAACCTGACGCCTCGTAAGTCCTAAGTCCACTGGGTATCTCTCTCCCTTTCAACTCCCCCCCCTAGCGCGTCATATTCTTTGTCTGGATATGTTGAGATCTGCATCTCCCCCTCATTCCTCTCGCGGCGCAAACCGCTTTCGCTAGCACTCCACTCATTAGTCCTCACGTTTGATGGCCAATGCGAAACGGTGTCCTCTCAAACGGGTTATCATGCGGCCCGTGTTTGTTCAATCACACAGGAACTGATCAGCTGTGCACCAATTGAGCTGGACACCACTGGTTATGAAGATGAACCTTGTGAGTTACCCTAGGGTTTCGTATCAAATGGTCACTTTGATTCTTATCATTGAACTGCAGGTCGGTGGCGTGTTATCTTCGATCTACTCGTTCCTGGATGGCTCCCAGCTAGTGCTCCGTTCAGCTTTGATGACGATTTGGGCACTCGTTACGCGTTATGTGCATCAGCTCGTTTCATGACCCCGGAAGACGACGCGGCCTCGAATTGGTCGTTGCTCAATCTCTGTATGCCCTGGTTTTCGCGACCTCGGATCGTTCAAGCGACCAAGGACATCACAATCGAACGCGTCGTCCATCTTGACCCTTCAAGTTCAAGCACCTGCCTCCTCTCTTCTATCGACAATGAAACTGGTGCAAAGTCAAGTATATTGTCTGAGCTCCAGGTCCTTGCGTCCACCCCCAAATACATCGATATCGCATCTACCGAAATACCTCTAACTTTGCGAGTGCGCGCCAAAGGGCCTCGCCCTGCTGGCGAGAATCTGCGCGTCAAATCAATCCATACCAACTTCCTTCAGACAGAAACTACGGAGTACGTTGAATGTTATGTTTTGTCTTTCATCGTGCTGACGTATATGATCATTAGCCCGCGATTTCTGAACAGCTACAAGCGATTGCTTCCTCCTCAAGCACTTCAACCTCCCAACCTGCCTCTATYGCGCCCTCATCCTGTTTCGTCTTTATATGACCTGGGGCTGGACACCGTCAACCATGACTCCTTTTGCCAGCACTCACATTCGTTTCTTCCTTCACAAGCCTCCGAGGAATATGCCTTGACAGGAGACACTGCCATTCACCCAATCGATAACGAGTCCCCAAACACTTGGCTTACTCTTGCTTTAACTGTTCCCTTCGTTACCAACCGACCTTCGAAAGATTACAACCACATTTTCACGCTTCAGCCGTCCTGTTCTCAACCACTTTACTCGATACGGCATTCTCTCGAGATATCGTTGACGTGTTCATATGTCGATCAAGACGAGAAACCGTCGACCGAGGTTTACAAATTTTCCGTTCCCATTCGCATGTCCGACTTCGTCCAGGAGACAAATCCTATTCCATCGAACKCAACTTCGACCAACACGCTCCCTCCTTATTCGCAACTCTTCTACAACAACGGAGAGCAGCGCACAGATAATATTGTGCCGCTTCCGCTCTATTCTCCCACYGCTGAGCCAGTCGTGGAGGACTCCACGAGCAGCATCAAGTTGCTTARCTCGGCGAGTCAGGATTGTCAATGACTTTGCATCAATTTCGCCTTACTTCCAGTGATTCCCTTTCGTTCGCATTTGTACGATACCTCTTAGATGGCATATACCTTTCACTTTGCTTTCCTTTGCTTTCCTTTTCCTTCCATAGCACAACAAAGAAGTCATTTGTATTTTAGCACTCACAATAGGGGCCCCAGATCATCAATGCATCACGTGTAACCGAGTRCCCGTTCGTCCGTTTGCCTCAACGCGCTTGACCACAGTCTATTCGCCAATGTCTTCTTCAACAGATGATGAACTCGGTAYGTAACGACGATTTCGGTCTATCCAAAGTTTCTTACACTATGCACAAGGGACATCTAAAGTCAGTAAGACCCCACGCGTCGCGAAGTCAGCCAATAAAGTTCGTGCCTCGAAAGCGGGGCCAGAGAGCCAGATGAAAGCGCGTCGAGGCCAACATACAAGGGCAGACTCTACTCGAGGCACAAAAGAAGAGCCTTTGGACGTTGAGGCTAGTGACGAAGATCCCCCGCAGACAATACAGCGACCACGAAAGAAAGCAGAAAGCCTCCCTACCAATGCCCCACGATCTACTAAAGGCAAAGCTCGCGGAACCAACCGACCCCAGGCACCCTCGCGAACTGAGAAGCCCGTCGCCTCCGACGTAATGGAGCTTGAAGATGAGGACGAGAATCTGGCACATGACATGGATGAAGATATAGCACCCCAGATTGCACAAGCTATCAACGCCGCGTCCGGTTCTACTCAAAGGGCTACCAAGGCTAAACTGACACCCGATGCCACCAAGCTGCAAAAGGAGCTCGCTGAGGTATGTATGATCATCTGTTGTTTCGACTTTCGAACTCCCGTGAAGTTTTACACGAGGCCAGGACAGAGATTAACTCGCTCAAAGCAAAAGCTAGCGCCTTGGAGAAAGACAACGAATTCCAAAGAACGCAATGCGAAACCCTGCGAATGCAATTGGATGAGCTATCAGCTCTTCGTCATACAGAAGCGGAGAAACTTTTGGAAGAGCAGACGCAGCATTTTGAAGCACGACTTGAAAGTGAGTCGCTGAACATGGCTAGTCCATAGCGTCCTGCGATTACTCACCTCTGGTCAGCACAACAGAAGACAATCCAAGAACTCACCTCCAATCTCGCCCGTGTGGAACCCTTGAGTCGGTCGGGCTCAGTACTCCATTTGCTAACGAGGGACGCTGCAGATGAAGAGAAGCGCCTTCTTGAAGAGGATATCAAGCGACTAAAAGACAGTCTCGCAGAGAAGGAAACAATCATCTCCAAGAATAATCAATGGCGCGAAGAAAAGTTGCAAGAAGGTACCCGTCATTGAATACCTCCATATTTTTTGCCAACTTACCCTTTGCTCAGAGAAGGAATTACGATATGAACTCAAACTCCAACAGGAAGCTCTTGCCAAAAACAAGACGGCAAAATCTACCCGCGTATCGTCAAACGACCCCAAACCTACCGCTGTCGTCAGTTTCTACGAGGACCTGACTGACATCGCCGTYGTCAATATCGATCACATTGGCCAGCCAAAACGTCCAGACCAAGACGAATGGCTTCTGAGTTGTGTTTACACCCATTCTGACGGGGTGAAGATGAAAGGATACGGTGTGTTCTTTCGCTCACTTCTCATAGCTGTGTTTAATCTCCTTGATTAGCCTTACATTTCACTTTACGCTCCGAATGGATACCTCCGACTGGGGAGAATCCTCCGTTTGCTTCCAACCAATATATGCAGAAGCTGCACTACACCCCTTTGTCGTTAGACAATGAAAAACCGGAGTTCGTCGAGAAACTCGAATTCTTGAAGTCGCCTTTCACCTTTGAACGCGCTCAGCTTCCTGTTTTTCTTCGCACTCTCCGGGAAACTATTACAGATGCTATTGACCCGCCAAGCGACGACGGTGACGCGAGTGGAACTGCCATTGAGATAGAGGACTGACGTCCCCAAGGCATATTATAATTTCATCTCTCATTGTTGCTTATTCATGTATACCTATTGACTCCCATATACTCAGGCAATGTGTATCTCCGACATACTTGGCCGCCCTCACGGCGAGGGCAGCATAGCCCCCTTCAACATCAATTCCACCAAGGTTCGCACCTGCTTGRAGCAGCCTTTCCGCAATCTCCTTGTGGCCTTGTCGTGCGGCCTAGGAAGGATCAGTCCGTACTCCAACGAAGCAGAAAACCTAAATGCCTACATAATAAAGAGGAGTATGGCCCAATGAATCGCGCGAATGGACTAGTGCTCCGGACTCTAGCAATCTTTTTACGCACTGGCTACTCCCGTTGAGAGCAGCGACGTGGAGGGGAGACCTTCCGGACGCCTGGTCGATACAGTTGATCACCCCACCGGGAACCAAGGCACCGGGACCTAGGCTGCCTCCGTCATTCAACCGTTCATTTGCCTGATCATCGGCGTCGATGCAGAATTGGAGACTGTCGACATCATCGCGAGCGACTGCAAGATGCGTCAAGAAAGGGAGTAACGCGGTCTCAGTCGAAGTTATTTCCGCCGCTGTCTCAGTCCAAGCTGCGGCAGCGTCTCGAGTCGAGCTTTCAACGGAGTCAGGCGTCACTGTGATCTGAGGTACATGAGTCTGCGGTTGGGAAAGGGATATGAAACGGGAAACAACGCCGCGCAATTTCTCGTAAGCTTCATCAGAGATATTTTGCCCTGGTGCTGACCCCGTTGATCGGCTGAGTTCGCCTCGAAGAGGAATCGCGATGAGATTTCGCACTTGCTCGAGAGAGAGGTCGGGTTTGGACAATAAGTAGCCTAATTTCGCCAGTGCGCACTGATGATCAATATCAGATTCCAGCGCAGTTGTTGAGAAGTTAGATATATACCTCGGGTGTCATATCCCCGCCCGATACAACACCTGCTTGTATGAGCGTGCGGCCAGTCTCATATGCGTCTGATACGGAGCCCTTGGCGCATTGTGAAATGGCCACGATGATAACGCCGCGATCGCATGCCTCTCTGAGAGCATTCATCAAATCGACACGCTGTGGTGCATTTCCTGCTCCAAACGTTTCGAGGACAACACCTCGAATTGGCGGCATCAAGAATGCCTTGACGGTGGCCGCGGTGATGCCAGGGAAGAGACGGAGGGTTGCTATTTGTCTGATTTATGCGTTGTCCCAGACCACAAATGAATAACGTACCTACGTTGGGACTCATGTCTGAAAAGGGGTAACTACATTAGAGACGAGAAGACCAGACGAAAAAGGCATACCTTTATGAGCATGAAACCTTCGGAGACTAGTTTGGCGGAGAACATTGTTCCAATTCACGACGATATCAATGCCAACTGGTAGGCATGGATCAATCGGTGTGTCTGGAAGGAGAAAAAACTGCACTACCGTCGACCAAGGGAGGAAAGTTGGGGCTATTGAAGGCACTCAAATCAAAAGATGAGACCTTTGAAACCCTGTTGCCTCGGAACAATGTGTGGTTGAAATAGAGACAACATTCTGCAGGTTATCTCAGCAGGGCATTCTTTTGACAGGTAGCAGATGGCTCACCTGGTATGATATACCGACCGGCAATAGTCAGCGCGCCCATCAGGTTATCCACGGCATCATTGCGAAGTTGAGAGAGGGGTATTTGAGCCCCTGTCAGTATCTGACCAGCCTCAAGTAAGTGATGGGGAACGAACCACGGTCCACGATAGTCTGTACCTACCACTGTCTTTCCCAAGTCTTCAAGGAGGAAGCTCAGAGCACTAGATGTGTAGCACATCGTATCGGTGCCATGGAGAATGACAAAAGCATCATAGTGATAGTTGAGCTCAATCTCGGTGGCAATTCTGATCCAATCTAGCCAACTATGAATTTCGGAAATACTGCAGAGCGGAAGGAAAATACCCTCAATCTCTATGTTGCTACTATCAAGCAAAGGATCCCACTAAGAACACAGGTCAAGTCAACGGAGGCAGTCCAATCTTGATCACAGACCTCCAACAAAGCATATCGTATACGTCGGGTACTGCCTGCTATGGTGGTCTTGGGCGTTACCAATGAGGGTAGATGTGCTTCATAGACATCATCTGAGACCTTGATGCATGTTGGACGGGCGTTTTCAAGTTCTGAGGTGTTCGCCGTAAGGCCGTGTACTCGGCCGATAGGACGAGATGATCGCACAAGCAGAGTTGGTTGAGAAATTTTCTGAGTGGTCGAATCTGTGGATTGTGCACCGAGTGGACTAGATCTACCACTGTTGCTCCACTGGCGAAATCCTGAGACGGATGCGGCATTAGAGAAGAGCGAGTCCTGTAGGGGGTCATGAAAACGGGTTTGGCTGCGCAGATTTTCTGTCAGGAAGTATGGTTCTGGGACGTAGCCATGGCGCCCAACGAGCATGCCGATTGTACCGCCAGTGTAGATGACCAGCACCCGAGACTCGTCGGAGAGCTGAGACGGCTCCATCGCGGCGAAATGATGTCTCTGACTCGAATTTTATAAGCGCTGGCCTATAACGGAGCGCCAGCAGCTCGAACACAGTAATAGCCAATTCGTATAAATTTCGCCATGCACATCCTCACGTTTTCCACAGCGACACATAATCCCCCTTAAAACATGGACGCCATAAAACAGGTTTTCGCGAACAAGAAGAACGAGGTAGGCCTCGTTCAACCGTGTCGCATAACCTCCCCACATATCTGATATGCATTAATAGGGCGTGCCAGCGCTGGTCACTTTCGTAACCGCTGGGTATCCTACCAAGGATGCAACTGTCCCTCTGCTTCTGGCGATGCAGAAAGGTGGTGCAGACATCATCGAGCTCGGCGTCCCATTCTCCGATCCCATCGCCGATGGCCCAACGATACAGGAGTCCAACACCGTATGTGATATCCATACTTGGTTACGAATGCCTGCTAAACCATCTGTGCTCGCCTTAGGTTGCCTTGAAGAACGATATAGACTATGCGACTGTGCTGGCTCAACTACGGGAAGCTCGTAGTAAAGGGTTGACAGCCCCCGTCCTTCTTATGGGTACGCAGAGGCTTCTAGCCATCCTTCTCGGTTAAACCTAACTGCCCTCGGCTAGGCTATTATAATCCCATTCTGGCTTATGATGAAGAAAAAGCTATAAAAGATGGCAAGGATGCTGGAGCCAATGGATTCCTTATGGTCGATCTCCCTCCCGAAGAAGCCTTGAGCTTTAGAGAGAAATGTGCCCGACACAAGTGAGCATCCACAGACATGCATATCCATCTACTTTGTAATCAGACATATTTTAGCATGTCCTATGTTCCTCTGATCGCGCCATCCACAACACTTCATCGTATGAAATTTTTGGCCACCATCGCCGACACGTTTATCTATATCGTTTCCAAGGTATGGATGGCTTAGCGCAATTCAATCACCCGTTCTTGACACACTTTCATAGATGGGTGTCACTGGGTCGTCCGACCAAGTTGCGATCAACGACTCGCTTCCGAATATCATAGCCAGGGTCAGGCAGTACGCTGACGTACCCCTCGCGGTCGGGTTTGGTGTTGCAACCCGGGATCACTTCAATTTCGTCGGAGATTCCGGAGCTGACGGTGTCGTCATCGGTAGCAGACTCGTTAACATCATCAAAGCTGCTCCTACGGAGGAAATCCCTTCCCATGTAACAGATTTCTGCCGCTCCCTCACGCAAAAGGAGGATGCGCCGAGAGCACAGCGATCATTACTTTCTGAAGGAGCAAAACTCACGTCCCCTTCCGTGAATGCCGAACGTGACGCCGCTCCCAAGTTGAATGAATTGTCTGCAACCGTTCTACCGCATCGATTTGGGCAATTTGGGGGTCAATACGTTCCTGAGTCGCTGGTGGATGCTCTCGCAGAACTTGAAGAAGCACACAAAGCTGCTATTGCCGACCCGTTGTTCTGGGAAGAATACCGAAGTCATTATGGATACATGAACCGTCCGTCAGGTTTATACCTCGCTGAAAACCTCACTAAGCATGCAGGCGGTGCCAATATTTGGTTGAAGCGAGAAGACCTGTGAGCTCTTCATTCATTCTTTCTGGTGATCATTTGGATTCACACAACTAGTAACCATACTGGTTCGCACAAAATCAACAATGCTATCGGCCAAATCCTTTTGGCCCGCCGTATCGGCAAAAAACGCATCATCGCTGAGACCGGTGCAGGCCAGCATGGTGTTGCTACAGCCACTGTCTGCGCCAAGTTCGGACTCGAATGCATCATCTACATGGGTGCTGAGGATGTTCGCCGGCAAGCTCTGAATGTCTTCCGAATCCACATGCTTGGCGGCAAAGTAATTACCTTCACCCGTCGAAATAATTCATTTCTCATGGTTAAATAGGTCATCCCAGTCCATTCGGGATCATGTACACTCAAGGATGCAGTCAACGAGGCCATGAGGGACTGGGTGACCAACCTCTCCAACACTCACTACCTTGTGGGTTCGGCAATCGGACCACATCCATTCCCCACTATTGTCAGAGACTTCCAAAAGGTCATCGGGGAGGAGATCAAAGCTCAATTGAAAACCGTGAAGGATAAACTCCCCGATGTGGTAGTTGCATGTGTTGGTGGGGGCAGTAATGCTATTGGCACCTTCTACGATTTTATTCCGGACAAATCGGTACGCCTCGTTGGCGTCGAAGCTGGTGGAGAAGGTTCGCGCCTAGTCCATCCTTATGAAAAGTCACTTACAGGCGTGTTTCTTAGGTCTCGATGGAGACCGTCATAGTGCCACTCTGTCAAAGGGAAACCCTGGTGTCCTTCACGGAGTTCGAACATACATTCTGCAATCTCCTGTTGGTCAAATCATTGAAACGCACTCCATTAGTGCTGGTCTTGACTATCCGGGCGTTGGGCCGGAGCACGCTTACCTCAAGGACTCGGGCCGCGCAGAATACGTCGTGGCAACCGATGAAGAAGCACTCAGAGGATTCCGTTTGTTGACACAAAAGGAGGGCATCATCCCAGGTATGGTTTCTATTATTGAAATATGCATCGTTCTAATCCGTATCAGCCCTCGAATCATCTCATGCTATTTGGGAAGGCGTTAGGCTCGCAGGCACCTTGCCAAAGGACTCAGATCTAGTTATCGTAAGCCCCTCACATGCTTGCTTCTCAGTAAGAAAGAAGCTGATCGGTTCCCTCAGTGTCTGTCTGGTCGTGGAGATAAGGATGTTGAACAAATTTCAGAGCTACTACCCAAGTGGGCGGATAGGCTCGACTGGCACGTTGAGAAATAAGTGCTTTGTATCTAGAGTATGTCACTAGACATCATTTGTACTTGCACACGAGGAGGTAATAATAACCCTTCGTAAGTTGTTTTCAACGGTTGTGTCAAAAGTTCCAACACTAAGTTGCCCAAGATTATTTTTAGTACGAGGAGAAAGTTGCCCATATCCATTACTTAGATCTAGATAATATATCAAAAAAATGCTTCTTGTGGTAGGTTGACAACTCCAATCCGCTTCATCTTTCGTTTGCTTTCTTTTTGGTTCTCTAAGTGCTTCATCTTCCGTTCATAATGTCCTAAGGGTGTGGGATTAGGCACTACCGCAGTTTAAGCAAGGACACAACTAACCGCCGTATAGGCCAGCCGTGACGTCCGCCCGCATAGCCGGCAGCGTTTCACGAGCGATGATCTTTTTGCCGATGGCTGCTTGTATAGGTACCTCAAAGAGCTGCCTCGGTATCACACGGTCTGGGACAAAGTGTTCCGATGTTGTGAATTATCAGTGACGAATTCGCACTTACGTAGCTTTTTAACCCACGCCCTTCCAATCGAGTCTTGAGAGTGACGGTGGACAATGATGGCAAGAGCATCCACGGGTTTGGAATTCAGGAGAAATACCATCTTGTAGGGTCCGCCGCGTGAGTGGTCGCAACAGCGTGAGACCAGGGGGATGCGTACCTTCGCGAGATCGCTCTTTCTATAACCGGCGTCTTCGTAACTGAGAACTGTGTTTAGGCCTCGCGGAAAATGTTTATATTATGACGACCTACTCAAAGCTTGCGAAACCGGAGCTCCGACTTTTCAGTTGGTCGAAAAAGTCGGAAACAATCTCGCTCAAAGGAAGAATGCAGGTCATCAGTATCCTTGATGAATCACCATTGGAATCGAGATAACGATGATCCAACTCTTCTGCGCGATGAGTATAGCATAGATCCATCATATCCCCAAAGTATCCTATAAACATGTTAAACGGATTGACGAGAATGCGAACTCGCTACCCACGCTCCGGGACTATGATTGAGGCTTTGACAGTGGGTTCCTGAATTTCCTTCACTTTGGAAGTTGTGTCTGTGACATCCGGAAAATCGGTTGGATTGCTGACAATAACCTCTCTGTCCCTATAAACAACTGGAGATAGTTTGGAGATAGTTGATTATGCAGTTCAAATGCAAAACAAAAGACACACCTTTATAGGGCACCGTAGGTGCAGTAATTATGACATTTGCGTTGTATTCATCTTCCAATCGTTGGCGAAACACATCCATATGCAATGTTCCAAGGAAACCAAGTCGACACCCTTGACCCAGAGCAGAGGACGACTCCCTCTGAACGGCGACACTTCGATCGGTTAATGTCAACTGTAGACAGAGAATCACGATGATTATTTCATGGGGATAACAAGATCACTCACTCTTTTTATCGACTCTTCCAGTTTCGGGAAATCATTGGAATCAATGGGGTAGACGCCTGCGAAAACCATGGGCTTTGCAGGTTTAAAGCCAGGAACAGGCTCAACTGGTTGCCCCACTCGAAAAAGAGTATCGCCAACATGAGCTAGCAAGTGGGCATCATGTGAATGAGAGGACACGAAGGAAAAGTGCCAGCACGCACCATCCGTTGGGTCCTTCATGACACAAGCCATGTATCCTACTTGACCTGGATACAACGCGGAAGTAGGTTTTTCTTCTGGGTGCATAATGCCTAGATCCATAATTTCGTAGCGCTTGCGAGTGTGCACGGATGAAATCTTGTCCCCTGAGAGTATGGTCATGAGAGAGTATATTCCTTTCACAAATCACAACCGTACCGACGCGAAGCGTCCCTTCCTTGATGTTGAGGAGCGATATGACTCCTCGATATCTATCATAACTAGAATGCGTATGAGGAAATGAGCGTTCATGAATATCGGAGGGTCACCCACAACGAATCGAAAAGAAATCCCTTGAAAGGGGCTGATGCAGAACCGGAGGGGGGGCGGGATTCTCTCTACAATGGCCCGTAGAACTTCTTCAACGCCTTTACCAGTCTTGGCAGATATTGCGATGACACCATCAGGATCTATACCAAAGGTGCTTTGCATTTGAGATATTACTCGCTCAGGCTGCGCAGCTGGAAGGTCTATCTATGAAGGCAAGTTAGGGAGTGCGATTGTGCGTGCATACCCATGAGCTAACCTTGTTCAGAACAGGCACTATTGTCAACCCGCGGTCCCTTGCGTTATGGTAGACTGATATTGTTTGCGCTTGAACGCCTTGACTGCAGTCTACCTAAAGAACGAAGGTGAGGAGGGTACAATGGGAGAAAGGGAGACCGACATACAAGCAATAGGGCGCCTTGACACGCTGCCAACGAGCGGGAGACTTCCCATGCGAAATCAACATGTCCCTACAAGCTCGTTAGAGAAAACGCGAAGATGATACATCCACCTATCTTACAGGCGTATCAATTAAATTTAGCATATAACGCTGATTTAAGAGTTGATAAAACATGCTAAGGAGCCATAAGGAAGGTATGAAGTCAGACGTGCTTGGAGATAATCACCTAGCACTCTGTGCTTTGACTGTCACAATATAGTTTAGCGAATGAGAAAGATGAGTGAACGTCATGAAACTGCGTACCAGTGATGCCTCTTTCTCGCTCGACTTTCAACTTGTCCAACACCTGCTCATTCTTTCCGGACTGTTTGGCTGCAATCGTTCCGGTGAGCTATATGCCCAGAGACTTAGTGACGTCTGGTCGTGGCCGAGCGACGAATTGGACATACCTCCAGCAGCCTAGTTAAAATTTGGTCAGAGACGAAACTAGTATAGGAAGACAAAACTCACCTGTCCGCGAGTGTGGATTTGCCATGATCTAGACGGGTGGGTAAATATGGTTCACAGAATTTTAGGGGAGCAGCAAACCGATGTGAGCAATGATGGAGAAATTCCTGGTGCGCACTTGTATGTTAGGTACAGAAAACGGAACCCAGGAAGACGGAGGTGCCAACCGTATAACGTCGGGAACGTAATCTTCTATATGAATTTTTGAGGGGCCACTACTGAAGCAGCGAGTATGACTCTTAGCAGTGCAAAGTATGTTGTGGATGGAACGGAGGCAAGCATGATGGAAGCTCATCAACGTTGACGACTTGACGAAACGACACCGTGACAGAACTTGGAAGGCGCGTCTGAGCCTGTCATGCGCAGGTCACGTTTCGTATCGCTTGGACAAGCGCACAAGCGCTAGTGCAAACTGTAATTTGCCCCAACTTCCATGTCGCTCGCCGAAGCCTCCGAGGAACGGAAAGCCAGACTTCTTGCCTTGAGAAGACGCAAAGCTGGTGAAGATAGGTATGTATCGACGCGAAGCAACTACCCTCTGGCTCACCCGTTGACATGAGGAAGCGACAACCAACCTGTTCTGAAGGGAAGGAATTTTGACCCTGTATCTCGTTCAGTGCGCAAGCACCAAACCGATGATGACGTGAATATGGAAGACACAATTGAGCAAAACGTTCAAGGGCTTGCAGAGAAGATTGTGAACGAGGACGAGGAGCGACGCGCTCAAGAATTAGTTGAGCGCTTCGGATAAATGACCTTCCAACCCAACTAAATTGCTCCATAGGACGTTTTCAATATTGCGCCAAAACGCGCGAACTGGGATCTCAAGCGAGAGATGGACAAGAAACTGGCTCGCTTGGAACGCCGTACCCAAGAATCCATACACACTTTGATACGTAGGTGCCCTTCATTATATTAGCCGCCGAGCCTCAACCAGCTATTCTAGGTCAAAGACTAGCTGCACAAAAGGGCGAATCGGACGACCTTGTTGGTGCCATGAATGCCCAGGCAAGGACCCGAGATGCAGAGGACACCCTTTCGGACGAAGATTAGATCCTAGGGTTAACCTGTCGGAGTGGGTGCCAAAATGCAGACTTGTAAGTACGGGAGTACCCCTTGGACCCATTTCGACCCCCTTCGACCATAGAAACGAGTTATTAAATATATATTCTCTATTCTATGTCATAATACCAGCCGCGAGTTGAGCATCTCTATCAGCCGCTGGTCCTCGGGCATCCTCATTCCATGGCGCTGTTGTGTTGTGGGTCCACCATAGTTTCCGACCGTTGATTGTAGGGACGGCAGCATGCGGTCGCTACTTCCTGCAGAAGACATCCCTCCCATTCGCGCAGAGTTGGTCTCTGGCACTACCACATCTTCGTCGCTACTCTTCGAACGTATTTTCCCGCTGCGATATATGCCACTCGGTACGGTTATCCCCCGAAGAAGAGGGTCTTTATCGGGGGTCGGAATATTTGGTAAGTCATTATAAGAAAAATAGGCTGTCAAATGCCACTTGGATGGACGCCCAGGGGTTACCATCACCCAAGCCGAGTAGGCTTGTTTGACTAGCCCCGTAGGAAGACGTGCACTCCGGTCGTGGTGCGACATGGCGGATGAGATGGGTGTCCCTCGATTTGCACCGTCTACAAAACGGTATGTTGGAGACCTAATAGCGCGCACTAGTGAGTCTAGAGTGATGATATTGTCCTTGGATTGATTGACTTGCTTTGGTGGTTCGCTTTCTTGCTCTCCCGGCAGTTTCTCGTCATAGAAGAGATAAGGCTGATTTCAAATTAGGAAAGCACTCAGAAATAAACCAACGGATACTAGGAGACTCACCTCTCTCATTCTTGACTGGCTCCATATGCGTCCATCTGGGAGGAAGTATGAAAATGGATGCACTATGCCGCAAAAATATCTCCTACCTGTCCACCGTTTCAGACCGACCTCTTCATCACTCTCCTCCCAGACAAATATAGCGCCCGAGCGGATGTGCATCGACCGTTCCATCTCGTTTAGCCGTCGAATGACTGGTCTGAGGTAACCAAGCCGAACAGCTTCGAGAACTATGTGTGCGTCACGCATATCACGAACATGGAGGCGTGGATGAGTAGCTGACTGCATACTGAAAACTGGCCGACGAGGTGCAGCTCAGCCTCCAATTTATATGTTTGACTTGGGAGCCGCGGGACACGCCCGTGAGATCCCACAGCTTTGGGTCCGCGTCGAGAGTCCAGTAGATCTACTGCGTTATTGGGAGTTTTGCATATGGCGTTAGGACGAGATACTGGTAAGGCGATCGTTTAGGAAAGGTTAAACATGCGGTTCCTCGGGAGGTAAAGAGTTCCCTCGCTTCTTGGGAAGTTCGCCGACCGGTACAGTCGCAAGGTGAGCATGGAAATAAATAACGTACGAGCTGCTAATGCGTGGTGCACAAAGACCTCATGGTGCCCTTTCAATTCCAGGCTTTCAATGCCTCAGGGCCTCGGATGAAGCACCAGATTCTGAGATACGGTGAAGATATGATGAACCCAAGGCCATGTCATTTGGTTAGGCAAGCCGCAGGCCTTGTGCATTTTGTCTCAGATACTCGGGAGCTGAGCTATTTGGGGCGACGATACCCATGGGTACAGGATGATAAGGATTACTCGACAAACTGCGAATCAAGTTCGCCAGAGCGAACTAAGTGGGAAATATTCACCCCTATACCCGTGGGAACACCGCCTGCGCAAGCCAGACCGTCGAATGGTGTCCATTTCCTCCTGTTCCTTCTCAACCACGACCATCACGACCATCACGGCCTCCTCCTCACACCTCTTGAGATGGGTTGCACAAGCGAACCTGGTGTCGCTCGCATACCAACCCTTGTCGAATACTGCCAACGAGGTGAGCAGTCCCCTCGTGACACCCATTTATGTAATTCAAATCGTCAGCGCAGTGGCTGTCATGAACTTGGATCGTTAGTTTGCTTTTACTCGGCTTTTCGTGCATCTTCATGACCTGCACAATGGCATCAGTAATAGATTCCCTCGGAGATGGCTTTCGGCCTGACCTTGTCCAACCAATCCTTGGACAGTGCGATGCAGAATCTCTTCAGAGGTTTGAGGATGAAACGCCAGTGTGTATCCGAAGCTACGCATTGCCAGACTTGTGCGCTTACTCGGCTATTCCAGACTCTTAAGTCCAATACACAAGGTATTTACGAGGCATTCTCTATCAATCTTGTCGCCTTATCATTTTTAGATATTTGGGAGGCTTTATGTCTTAAGACCTTCCCTCTCGCTACCAATAGTTTAAAGGGAACTCAAACCCGTTGCTGGAGAGCCCAATATTTTGTGAGCACGTCATTATATCAGAGTCCACGTTTTCAATGTTAATATACCTCCGCAGGCCCTTCGGCAAGAAGAAATTGATAGACTGGATAGAGTTGGCTCCAGAATGCGCAAACAACGTGAAGCTGCTGAGGACAGACGCAAAGAAGGCTTTGTGAAATTCACTGATCGTCCACCACCGATGAAACGCTGTCGTATATGTAATATCATTCTTCTGGATCATTTTCTCGCTGCTAATTCAATCGACAGGGGGCATGGCTGCACCTCCGAAAACTCTGTTTCAAAAGACCAAGTCCGAGGCCTCGAAAGTTCAACGATCCTTTTACACTCGCGCTCTCCCTTCCATGCCAAATGGCAAGACTTATCGAGTTCTGCCTCCGCCTACGACAGGTCCACTTTTACCTTCCCCTTCACATTCTTCTAGTCGCGTCACAGTATCGATAGTGCGACAGACTCAAGCCCCATCGATACCTTCGACCGAAAGTCTCCGATCCCAGGCCCCTTTGCCTTCTCAGAAGGGCTCACCAATGAAGAATTCATCACCAACTGTTTTAACGCCTTCCCCATCCAAAACAAGGCCTGTGGATTCTTCGGTCTCTCAGGACGCCTCGCCTGCCTTATTCAAGAGGAAACATCCGGCTAAGAAGGATCCGATCTCTGCTATATTTATGCCTAGACATCGTGCTTACTCTCAACGACCCAGTTGAACGGTACCGTCTTCCACAGAGCANCNCCTCACGTTCACCGCGCACTCTCCGGGTGACAATAATACCGACTTCGATATTCCAAATTACTGGAGCGTATAGCTTCATTCGAACGTGTTCCATCCATACCAATAYTTCCAGGATCTGTAACAATCTCTCTGCGCTCTATGTACCCGACGCGATGTATTTTAACGGGCACTGGCCGACACTTCTGTACAATCTACTGTAATACAGATCAGTAATGCACTGGGTTTCTCTTCCTCGAGGTCACCCTACGGTTCATCTCGGTTACTCTGGAGCCCCCCGGTATACAGCCACCCATCTCGCGCCGAGACTACGGTTGCCTGGCGCCTCACGCGCACGAACGACTGGCTGGACGGATTACCTTTGTTTTGGAGCGACAATATACTTATCCACCACCTCTCATGATGATGTGACGAACTATGTAAATATAGACACAGCGTGAATATACACTGTCATTTCCAAGATTGGGTTCGAGGATGAACCTTCTTAGCGATAGAAGTTGTCCCCGCTTAGTCGGTTGTTTTACTCACGAAAAGTAAACAAAGTGCGTGCTTGCCACCTTGGGTATTGGACATGTACAAACCCGTACGCATGTGGCATCATGCCGTTGCGTCCGATGTTGCGCTCTGATAGGTAACGAACACCATGTACCCACACCTTGTCCTATCCATGAATAAGACGAGAATTACCCAAACCCTAGCTGAAACCGTGAGGCGCGTTATCAACATGGAGAACTTCGCCGCTTACCACCGGGTGGACAAACGAGTATTTAGACCCAAAACAGACGTGAGCCACTCACGCTTGGAGTACTCCTTTGACGTCGTGGGCCTCTCAAATGCATTAAGGGACCATGTTGCTGATAACGGGAGCAACGGGGGAACACACCCGGAACCATGGTCAAGTGGTGAAGGAGCAACAAGCTCCCATGTAGGTCGATCGGCTACGCAGGRGGTGACCCAAYTCATGCTCGTGGGTAATATGTTMGNCGGTGGTTTATCCCCTCGGATGCAGAATGTCATTGAATGGAACGAATGCAAGGATACAATGCTAATGTAACAATCTAAGAATGCACAATTAAGTCAAGGAAGCGTCATGAGAAAGCAAGCTGATTTAGTGGGCGACGAGCGTAGATACTATTCAATGTGGTGTGTGTGTATGAGAAAGTAAAGGAAAAATTCAAGCTGAACATTGAAGCTTGGAGCCCTATAATCTTCCTGTGTCCGAAGGTCTTGACGGCGTAGTCTCGCCTTCGTCCCGGAGTGATCGAAGTCTTCCTTTCCCTTTGCCCACAGGCACAGGCAGGGCATATTCTACGGGGGCTTCTTCGTGTGGGAGTGCTTCCCATATGCGTATAGTTCTGTCATCAGAGCAGGAAGCAAACATTTGYTCGCTGACGGGGTTCCAAGCAACAGAGTTGACACTCCCTTCGCCATGACCTGGGAGAACTTCGAGGAGCGTTCCTGTGTCTCGATGCCAGACATAKACATTAGCATCTAAACAGGCTCGTCAGCTAACGTTCTCAGTGCCTTCCTCGAGAGCAAGAATTGGGATCGAACCTTCGCTTCCGCTGACAACGAAGTTACCCTCGAAACCTCCGAAACAGCTCCTAATGACATGTCGTCCTTGTCGCTGTCCGGTAAATCGACGGGTAAGTCGGCCAGTATGYAAGTCCCATAAGTGGATTTCCTGGACGACAAGGAGTGAGAAATGCGACCGCAGGGTGTACCAAACCTCTCACGTCTGGTGAATGATTGATTAGAGCATATTGCGAATTCTGGGATATCTTGACGCTTGTGAGTTCGCCTTCCAGGCGTATGGAGCTAAGGGTGGTGGAGGGATCGAAAATGAGGTGATTTTTCATTCAAGGATAAGGGCTTACGACTCAGTTTGCTTCGTGGCCAGATCATATATAATCATCCTGTTCTCCGACGGCTTCTTGGTCGTCGTTCCTCCAGCCGCCGTTTGGTGAAGAGGAGCACCGATCCCATGGGCAGTCGCCGAACCACTTCCCCCAGGACTGGTATCCATCGATGTCGGCGTAAGAGGCTGGTARTCCATGCCAATGGTTACTAGACGTGTGAAGTCTGGAGTCACGGCGAGGTCCGTTACCCGGATGGCCGTAGTGCCTAAAGACTCATGCTCGCACTGTTTCCCGTCTCTGTCCTGATTGATTGGGTTGTAGGGCGCCGATGGGTGTGAAAAGGAGAAACGAGGGGGCGGGTCAGTGCTGCGCCTTGATGAAAACTTCTAATAATCTATACATACCCACTGGAGGACCTTGCGATCGAGGCCGCCTGAGACGAAGCCGGAATCGTCTGGAAGCCATGCAAGYGCGGTGACTACGTCTTGGTGAGCTTCGATTGTTCGCATACAAACACCATTCTAATGGGAAGATTAGGAAATGTCAATTAGCCGATAGGGTATTCCCAAGGACGCAAGAGGTACCCTAGTATTCCAGAGTTTAATGGTCTGTTCTGCGCTCGTAAGCAGTATGTTGTCGTCTAATGACCACGCCAGGCACCCGACGGGATACTGGTGGTCCCGTAAGACCAAATGTGTGGTCCARTCTCGCGTATGGGTGGGYGAGTCTGACTGAAAAGCAACCCATRCGTGAGYATCGATCCATTCAARGACAAATGGACAAAGACATACACCGACTTTCCAGATAACAGCCGTCTTATCTTTACTTGCGCTGGCAAGGTATCGCCCATTATGACTCCACTCTATATTCCACACCTCATCTTCATGCATTTGCAGAATTGTCGTAGTAACACGAGGGAACGCTTCCTTGTCACATTGATGATCCATGTATAACGAAAAGTTGGTAGAACGAGAGTTATGATAAACGCAGTGTTGGCGYTGGTACAGCAGTGCCTGTTGTATTATTGTCGAAAAGCGCCGTTGTGGGATCATGATTGATGAAGGGATGTATCCTAAGGGATTAGTGATTGAGGCTGTGTTAATTAACAGGACGGTAGATTAAACTGACTGTGAAGGTTTGAAAGAAGCTGACGTCTTGAAGAACCGGCTGCACCGTCCCAACCAGCTCGTCGCCGCAAGTCAGCGGCTTCCGAGCACATAATAAGGCTAACGAAGGGATCATTAGGTTCAGCATCCACGAAGCGGATAACGAACGTTCACATACCTCGATAATGTGTGTAGGTGTTCAGCATCCACATTGAGTGGCGCCAGTTCGTTCCGCAAGACATTCAGAGCGGCGGTAGTCCGCTGCGCCTCAAGTAGTTCCAGGTACTTCTGTTGACGTATAAGGAACTTGGCATCCTGTTACAATGCCACAATGAGAGGGTGGCTCAGTGATATAAAGGAAGATTGGGGCGTTACCAGAAGCCCCTCCTCGTCAATGAGGCCCAGATGCATCAAMGCTAACTCAGCCTTATCCCATCGACCTTCCAATATGAACTGTCGAAATTGCGAGACTTCGGGTGCCTCCAAAGAATACCCCGACTCTGCTTCYAGAGTAGCCGCAGACTCTCTATAAAGAAACGTGTGAATAAGGTAAATCTCGAAGGAGGGGGGAATGAAGGAAGAGTCATGATGAGCATCGGAAACGTACATATATCCCACATCCCGAAGGCTCTGTATTACAAGCCGCACGAACTCTTCGCGGTCCACTGCCGAATCATCATATAAGGTGGATCCAGGCAGCGAAACCCTCGCTATTGACGCATGCTCCTTCTTGACCACTCCATTGCCCACTCCGTTCGACATCCCGTAAGCGCCATTCGTACTATGGCCGTTCCCRTTCGTTATCCCGTTCTTCGAATGCGGTGGGCTGCCGTTGTTCTCCAGGCCGATAGACGAGGGTCCCGCGAGGGCACCAGCCTCAGGGGAGGCAGGTACGCCACAGTGTTGCTCGAAATCCTGCATGGTGGGTTGGTGCTGGTCAAGAAGTTGAAGGCTCTGATCGATAGCACTAAGCGAAGTGGAGGTAGAGCTGCGGCTGTCAAGTCTCTGTCGCTTGCTTGCCCTTGGGGACTCTGTATCTAGAAATAACGACCCGAACAAGTGACAAGAACCAGGTCGTATGTCCCAATAAACTTGATGCTAAGAGATGGAGACAAGTGGAATAGACATACCAGTGTGGGCTGAGGACGGACGTAGATCACTACCACGGGTTGGGGCGTCGTCGAGCTCAGATCGGGGTCTAATTGCTGGAATTACTGGATCGCAAGCTGAGGTACGTGCAGATTCGGTGCGTGAATTCGAATAGACGGCCGCTGTCGCGGATTCCACAGCAGGAGAGGGAAGCGAGTCCCGAGGACGGTGTGGAATAGTAGGGGGATCAATGGTGACTACGAGTTACAATGCGCTGTGTTGGGTGATATGTTGGGCAACAATGGATAATAGTTCTCCGCCACCGTTGGTTACGACGTTGAGATGATTTGAGGGTGGTGGATTGTGGTCAGGGTATGAAAGGCTTCGAGGCGAGTCAGGCAATGCACTTGTGCGCGTTCCTGCCAGATCTCGCGTGTCTCTCAGGAGTTCGCACGGATTATCCCTAAAGTTCTCATCAAATGCCTTGTATAATACGGCCTGTTTTATATTCCTCTTATCTAGGGGAAGAGCAGCATTGAAGCCGTCAGGCTTTCGGGAATTCAGGATGAAATGAGAGGAACACGTTTTTGGTTGTCTGTGATGGCTTATCTTGAATTTTGACAACAAATACAAGGACGCCTCACACAAGCCCCGTGTTCTGGAACAACTGGTGGATTACTCGTCACTGGTAAGGCTAAGTGGGAACTAAGACTACAAGAAAACGCGGTGGGTTTTGGAATATAAGGAATGGGTTGCTTGCAGCCTACGCAAGCAGGGGATAGTACACATTATCTCCTTGGACTTTTTGTTTTGTGGATGCTGACGTGAATGATGGTGTTTGATAATTAGGATATTATGGAACTGGGGAATACGGCGGCGATTTTGAGGTCGACGGCGTCGGCCAACAAGGCAAATGATATCATGCTGAGATGAGGTGGACGTGAANGGAAGATGCGATGCAAATGACGAAGACTCGAACAAGAATGAGGAGATGATGCAATGAGATATTTGATGCGATTATTATTCATGGTGATGAGAGTAAAGGCTCCGGAAGTGTTTTGACGAGGTGGCAGCGTTGGAGGGTTACCTGAACGCGCCAACAACATGGTGGGCTGGCAGGCGTTCCCGGTCGATCAAGCCACTTCTCCCATGCCCGTAACCAGGCGCAAATTCACCACTACCGATGCCATCTAACTCGGAGACACAAGCGCGGCCTCTTGACTTTCTGCTGTCCGACCGACCACGTCCCAACGGCTCGGAGGAACGGGATTGTGCTGGTGCATGTCCTGAAAGGACCAATTTTGAAGGAGAGCTATTCCTCCTGATCGTCGCCCGACCACGAGGAATGTGTGGGTTTGGCTGGACATTTGACCAGTCCTGGGCGGCACTGTCTTCTCCGGGGCGACTTCCATATTGCGTCCTCGATCGGGATGGCGAACGGGATGAAGAAACTTCCGAACGCCGACTACAGCGGGAGGTACCTGGTTCACGTCGACGACCTCTCGGGGTTGGCTGCGACAAGGTAGGAGCCAAAGTCTNGGGGGGAGTAGTGGGGACCGGCGGTTGCATTAGTCAAACTGGCCATGGGAACCTTTGGTGTCGGTGGCGATGGACGGGCGACTTGGACAGGTGCTGGGGACGATCTAGTGTCACCATTGATTTGCAATAAGGAGAAATAAGCAGGCAAGCTTGCTCGGTTGCGAAAACGCTTTGTTTTGACACCTGTTAGGGTGGACTTGTCATGATCATGAATTTTTGTGCGAGGGCGTGGATCGGAAGCGTCCTCTTCATCTGAAGAAGCCCCTTTGGTGGGAGAGTATAGCGGTGCACTTGAGGGGATGCCTTGCGAATAGTCGGAAGCGGAAACGGATGAAGTGCGTCGGTGGAGGACAGGAACGGTAGAGCGGTTATCGGTTGCTGAGGGGCGACGCGCATACGAGAGAGCGGAAGAGTGAATCGCAGGCGGGATAAATGACGGCTTTGTGTTGATGTCGGTGGAATCGGGGTCAAGGGCTATGAATTCCGAGTCGAATTTGATTGCGACATGGTCGATAGGGTCTTCATCTGAGACTACAGACCAGGCGGTGGATGATGCTGAAGAAGATAGGGAATAGTGATTTGGGCAGTCGCGAAAGCCCGAGCCCATGGCTGAGGACACCAACGGAGGAATATCGCTGGTCAAAGGGTAGCCCGATAGGCATGGTGAGGAGACTGCGCTGCTGGCTGAGGATATGGAAGGCGAAACGGAGTCCAAGCTCTGGCACTCGTCACTGCAGTAGGCCCTCCTTGAAAAAGAGAGACGAGTGAGACATGCAGCGGGGACGGCGAGGAGAGAAAGAACGTTACCCGTCGTCGGGGAGATGCTTGCCGCATTGCAGGCAGACGTCCTCGAACATGGATGGTGGTGGTTGCGGAAGAAGAGTGAGAGAGGGCGAGAGTGGGCGAAGTGAGAGACTGGAATGAGACGCCGCTCTTATATAACATGCCGTTCTCCAATAAATATCTAAATTCGAGTCATATCAGGCAGTCGCCGTCACACTCAGTCACACCACCTTTACCACGTTCGACACACTTCCTTCTTTTTGGCACGAATCCCCCCGCCATTCGAACGTGTTGATCACAATTCTCGCAATAATATCAACGTGCCCCCAAGAAAATTGACTTGAGTTTGCTAGAAACTCGTCGGGGAGGCGGCGCGTGATGTGCGTGACGAGAACGTTCCCCCTCGCCTACCCCACCAGACACTGCAAGAGTACCTTCTCGGCCTCGAGTTCACAACAATCGCCCCTGTGCAGCCCCAGCCCGGAGTTCTCCTAGAACCTCTCGAAAACGATTCTCCTGGCTCCCTTTCTATTACATACAGATTCAGTCATCTTCGCAGCTTTTAGACCCAGGCAGTACCTAGTTTAGTGCCAATTCCACCATTTCTCTGGCCAAGCACACCAGTCATACGATCGGTCACCCTCATGTAGGTCTAGGGAAAATCGTATGGTTTCCCCACAACAAGTGACCGAAATGGTCATCTACTAGAATGCCGTCCAATAAAATCCCGTTACTAGAACCCCTCATCAGACACGGTCATGGTCATTCCCACTCATCCCCCCACAGAATTAAGGTATTAACCCTTGTTTTATATCCAAAAAGTAAACACCATCAAACAGCGTGACATGAAATGATGAAACGTCCTTGCGAACAATGCAATAGAATGATGAGCGACTGCGTGACGAGGCGTGATATCCTGTAGAAATTATGCAAGCAGAGCATACTAATAACCCCCTTCCCAAGATCCGTACCAAGGGTGCATCANTAGAGATGGGGCGGTACTCAAGTGGTCTGATCGAGGGATGACCGGGATAGGACACTCGCATCGACGCCTTCACCGGTCGGCTGACTTCCTAATTCCTCATTAACGTCCGGANCCCCTGCCTCGTCGGGGGCGACAAGCGTGGAAATAGAACGGGGCGTCGTGGCGTCGTCAACCGTGTCGTCAAGGCCAGAAGTATAATTAGGTTGCTTTTCAGGAAGAACAGGTGACTCGACCTGCTTGAACCCGTTCGAGGCCGGATAGTCTTCCTGGGGCAAAGCTGGAATCGCTTTCTCCATATGTTGCTGCCCAACAAGACCACCCATTAATTTCTCCAGTCGGCCATTCAGGGTGCTGGCTCTTTTGGGGACAGGCGGTGAGGTGGGAAGCGCAATAGAAGTGGGAGTCGAAGGGTTGTGAACGATGGGTGTTGGAATCGGTGTCGGAAGAGCTTTATCGACCGCCGGCGTGGGTGGCATCGACTTTCCCGATAATAGCCCTTTCAGCCGTTGGTTCGCGTTTAAACCACTACTCGGAAGGGGACTACCTGACGTGGGCGTAGAAGGTCTTGGGGTGCTTTTCTCCGAAACCACCGTCTCCAACATGTTGCTAACGGCTGATATATTCTTCAGCGCTGAGAGCTTTTGGTGGAGGTATTTAGCATCAGCGAGAAGCCTAGTAGCGCATTCAGAATCGGTAACCCCAACGAATATCAATATCAAATTTACCAACCTGGTCTTAGCTTCTTGGTGGGGAAGCTCAATCTTCCCATACTCTTCTGACAACCGGTGGTTGATCGCGGCCAGCACCTGGCTCATGACATACTATATGAGCGAATTATGGCGAGGGCGAAACACATATACGGGTTAAATTCGGCACCATGAGAGAAGGGTTTAATTTAGTTTTCGGGCAACATAACCACAAATAAAGATAACCGCACCTCAACGGTAGGCGTTGGCAGATAACGCGTCAAAACCTTGTGTAGCGTTACCGTCTCCTTTATCAGAATTTCAATGTAGTCGTTGACACCTCCGTTGGCTTTCGGTACGTTCCAATCCACTTCCTTTGGAGTATAATGTCAGGTGAGCTAGCTTATCGGCGCTGGGCGAATTTACCTGAAGCGACTTGATGTGGAACGAAAGCCGATCCCCCATAATGGCTATGAGTTTATCGTGTATTTCGTTCTGATGCTCTTGGTAGTCCTATGACTCGGTTAGAACTACTCCAACGAAATCGAAGCATCACATACCCGCTTCAACTTATCAAATTCAACAAGCATAATCACTTGCTTAGAGCTTAGATGCCTTCTGAATGCCTCCCTCACATATGGGATTAACACAATCATGATGGAGAGTGACTGTGACGCGAGAGCTAATCGTTCCGAAAAAGCGCATTCAGTATGACGTTCGAACCTAGGAATGAATTCGTACCGAGATGCTTAGCAGTGATGTTCTTCAGACCAGCCGATCGCATGGCACCAGCTCCTAAAACAACCTGACACGTCCTCGAATTGAATGCCTTCATGAATTCGATCACACGACTCATTGTGTCTGTGGTTAAGGTGGAGAAATTGACCACAAGGCGGATGTAATCCAGCAGTAACGCCAGCGTCTCAGTAGTGGCAGAAACGGCGTAATACGTCCGGTCTTCAATACGAAGGTGTTTAGACTTGGAAGATGGAGGGATAGGAGAATGAGCTTCCTGAGACGGCTGTTGACTTCCGTTAGATGGTACAGTTGAAGATCCATCAGACGAGAGGACAATCTCAGCCGAATCTTGCACAGCGGAGTCGATGATGATGTCGGTCATATGCTGTACAGTAGATGAAATCTCTGCTGGGTTCCATTGTTCATCTTCAACCAATTTAGCTGACCGTGACAGCCTCTGTTGATGGAAGGTTTGGAGAAAGACTTTCGCCTGAAAAAGAGGGTGATCAATGGGAGAACTCGACTTGCATTCAAAGAAGTACCTTACCTGGCCAACGGTTACCCCTCGAAGCCCGACTATCATGCGTCGACAGATCACTTCGCATTTTACGACAAAGTCCCATGACTCGTTGAACAAGCGTAAAAAGTCAGGGAGATCCAACGAGGCGTGTATGTCTGACCGCGAGCTGACGATGCTTGCCGCCACGGTGTTAGTCAGCTCCGTCGTGTTGCACAAAACGTCGCTGAGATCCTCTTCCAGACTCTCTAGGATATTTGAAGAGGCCGGGCTAAATACGTACATATGGTCGATCCGAGGTTGGCGTTCAGGGGGACACTCACCTCATGCTTCCCAAGATTTCCGTGATGATGTGACCTTGGTTCTGCAGGCCTTCAACACACGTTAAGAAGGCTCTGTATATAGATCGCAGCAAGGATAAGAATTCAGGTTGAGCCATGCTTCGGAGGTGATTTCCGAGGCCAGGCCTAGGAAATGAACGGTGTTGTCAATGATGTAAAACGCAAGTCAAGTTTTACTGACCTTGATTCAGATTGGCTGTCATTATCCTGCTTGAGAGTAAGATCGTCTACTSWMARGCTCMSKGMGCCGGATAGACTGAA
>JAPEVF010000306.1:25634-52445 GCA_029747585.1 Pleurotus djamor | reverse complement strand
TCTGCTGCGCGCAGTGGGCCAGAACCCCACACAGGCTGAGGTCGGCGAGTTGGTGGCGGCGGCACCGAGGGAGGTCGATTACAAGACGTTCTTGACGATTTTGAATCGGCCAGATGGGTTTAGACCTGCTGGGACGCCTGGTGAGTCTATCCGTCCCTTCAATGTTGATTCGGATTCGCGTTCTTTATCCAACCATCCTTCGTTTATATCCAATCGACTTTGTTGATCTGTTTTCATCTCTTCATCTCCGTGTTCTTTGTGTACTAACCGATATTTACCTGGTGCTATAGAGGAGTTCATCCGCGGCTTCCAAGTCTTTGATAAAGAAGGGAACGGCTTCATCGGTGTCGGAGAGTTGAGATATGTGCTAACGCAGTTGGGAGAGAAGATGTCCGATGAGGAGGTCGACGAGTTGTTGAAGGGTGTCCAGGTTGGCGCGTACGTGTTGTCTTATTTTCTTCCATGAGTGAAGCTGATTTGGTTGCTTTCTTGAACGGTCTCATTGGATTGTCAATCTGTTCTTCGGAATGTGATTCTATGAATTCGACGCGTATCCGTTTATTCATCGTCCATCCTTCATCGTGATCTTTCTGTGGCTTCAAATCGCGGTTTTTCCCTTTGTGGTATTCGCTTGATCGCGTCTTGTCTTCCATCATACTCTCATTTATCCCTTCCTTTCATTACCTTTCCTTGCTGGCACATTGGGTTTTGCGCTGGGTGAAACAGCGATGGGAACATCAACTATGAATCCTTCGTTCGTACCATCCTTAGTCAATAATTGTGTACTCTACAAGTAATCTCTGCATTCCGTCTTATTCTGTCCATATTCTCGCCCGTGTCCATGTCCGTGTAACAATAACAGTAACACTATATACTCTGGTCTTCTCGTTGACAACCTCAATAACATCAACGTTTCTCCCTACCCTTTGGGCTGTAGAAGTCTCGACCACTTGACAACGGTAAAGCCGCGCCCATGAGATCATGAGATTTACCAACATGTCGACAAGGATGCTAAGGGACCTCCATACAGGATTTTCATAGAGTATGATGTGACCCGGTGGCGGAAGCCAAACTTGAGGTCGACCCATCATGAGTTTCCATGAAAACTTTCTGAGAGCGCGGTGGACTCAAACGAAACCGAAACACCCCGATTTCTGCATCCAACGCGCGTTCTAAAGTCTCTGATTTGATTCAATTTGAGCCAATCAAAATCTTATGAGATGGACAACTTACTTCGATCTCTAGAATGTGCGTCTGCAAAATATATCCATACCGGCCCAAGAACGACGGCAAACCCGGTAAGGACGATACATCCGAGCCATATCTGACGCACTTGTGCAGCGAAGGCTTGTGCAATGACTGATATGAGTAAGAAGACGACGGCTAAGGCCATGAAAGGGACGGTCATTGAATCTACGATCGGCAGCATCCCGTTCCTTCGTTCCAAGATGAGGGGTGAGACAGGGACTTCAGAGAAAGGGCGGAGGATCGGCCATGTTGCGCTCGGGGGCAGCAAGGATTCTTGGGGAAGTGAATGACGCATGGACGGGAGCCCCATGAAGCGATCGACCAACCCGTGTTTTGCGGCGGGGCGGGAGTAGAGTGAACTGATCTTCTGCACCAAAGATTCGAACGTCGCAGCATCTGCATCGACGTATGCTATATCCAAGTCGTAGCCATCTAGTGGCTCAACAGAAGATTCAACTCGTTCTTTCATCGAGCTGAGTTTGTTGCTGAGAAGATGGTAGGCCTCTTGGATCAGAGCAAGGTCTTGCTCAGCCTTGTGGATGGATTGATAGCGAGAGATCAGCTCCAGTGACCCGAATGAACTGCTTAGGATCTCGAGGACTAAGCCGTTGAAGCCGAACCACTTTGCTGTGATCATGGCTGGACTGTCGTCGGGGCCGAGCATGGAAGCAATTACGCGGGCTTGGACGCCCGCTGCGAATATGGTCTTGACGCCACAGGAACAGCAAAAGTGAGCAACCCCAGGATATTTTGTATGAGTAAAGGTGATGGGCTTACTTACAAAGGTTATGAGGACTGCAAGTACGCTTGCTGACGTACGGTCAGCCTCAATCCTTCGCCGCACCATGAGCATTGGAATTTCTCTGCTTCGGTCCAAAGCATCGAGCGCGCCTTTCAGCTTTGAAAGTGCTGACGCGGTTCCTTCGTGCTGAGCGGAGCTCATCCTTCGTGTAGGTAAGTGGGTGGTGGCTCGAGACTGAGCAGAGCAAGGCGTTGAAAAAGCGTGTCGACGAGGGCGAGGAACGCGTTTTTATATGAAGACAAGAGCCCTAGTATATCTTCCGTCTATTGTTACATAAATCGAGACCGGAAAGGCCGTATAGGTTGATCGGTTGAATGGCTATTCGATGCGAGGCCTTCAAACCACCACGCGTTTCTGAGGGATAGCTTGGATATCCAGTCGATGCACCGTGAAACATTGACGAGCACGTCGTGTAGGTCATTTATTAAAACGCGTATTCATGAGAGGGTTTGTCGTCCGCAGAAAGGTCGCTTGGCTAAGATGGAGGCAATTAGAAGGAAGTGCCAAGCGCTCACGGACTTCAATCTTCAATCCAATCATGACGGATTCGACCGTCCCGGTATTGTCTACGCTCAATGTGCCCGCAGCCATACCGTTCCCTTCAGTTCGTTGTTTGCAATGGTCCGATGACGGACAACTCCTTTTCGCGACCAAGTCGGCCGTGTACATCCTGGTACTTTTTAACCGCTTCATTCGCGCTCAGTACAACCAGTATTGATGTTCCTCTTTTATGACGGTGTAGACACCTCAGCCTGGTATCAGCTTTGACGTGGCCTCCGTCATCAGATCCGCAGCTTCGCAGAATGTTGTCGAAAATTGGTCCATTGGGTGGTACCACAACTTGATTGATATCGAGAAATTGACCCCGACGAAGTGGCCGGACTACTCACAAGGTGGTACGTTCGATGAGGTCTTCATACTTATGCTGACACGGGTGTGCGTAGGATGGGGGCCTGTTTCCTTTGGATCCCTTGATGTTGCTGTCAAGGCTGTTTGTCCTTCACCGACAAACAGATCGGAAAGTGCTACGTGAGTGGATCCTCCACTACCCATCTCAGTCCCTCATTCAGTTAGTATAGATGCGTCCTCGCTATCCTCACCTCAAACATGGACCTCTCAATCTGGGGACCCAGCAAGGATATCCTCAAGGGAGAATGGAGCGTCGTACGTCCTATTGAATCCTGACCTCCTCGACCCAAAAATTCATTGATACTCTGTTCCACCACTTTCCATAGATCTACGATTATACCTCCCATACCCTGACGACATCTAAACCCACTGCTATACAAGATGTATTAGAGCTTCAGATCACTTGTCTGTCTTCCCCCCTCTGCATGCGGACGCTGGACGTTCTACCGACCGACTAGACAGGTATTTCTTGGACAAAGAATGTGGGGTTCGGAATGTCCTCACAGCCTGCCGTCGATAGTTCCCTGCTCATAGCCGGTACTCGAGCTGGTTCTTTGTTATTATTTCGGTGAGTTCATCGAGTCTGTTCGGCATGCAACTTTTACGGTTTCTAAAGCCTAGACGACAAACCATCGCTCGATCTGCAGGAGAAAATATTTGTTCATGATGGATGGGTCACCCAAATATCTGTATCTTCCTGGACGCCCGCCGACCCGCTGAGTTGTTCGCTCTTTCTACTCCCCTCCACGGACGGTACCGCTAATAGAAAGCAGATTTCGCCACTATTGCTGTCGCTACACCTGCCAATCGAATCGTACTCTTGAAGTTGGAACAAACCTTGGCAACGGTTGGGCCTGAGCTTTCACTTTCACGGCAATATACCATCGACATTCGCATCGGACCCCTGGATGAACTTGCTATTTCCGCGACACCCGCCGCAGGAGGTATGGCTTGGATTGAGCCGCCAGGAAGAAGCGTATGTTTAATCCTTGATGTCCTCGCTGATTATTGACCTCTTTGAAGCCCATCTTGGTTTTCGGTACCCCCGGCATCATCCGCCTCTGGTCTCTTCAGACGAATGGCAGTGAAAACAGCGTCTGGTCTGGCCAACGGCAATTACGACTCGAGACACAATCTCACCCAGGTCAATCTAACCTTCGCCCATTATCCGGTACGCACTACATTGCTAGTCAAGATGTCTTGGTTGTTTCTCTATTCGACGGCTCGTTCTATGCGATCCATGAGTTCTCCACTGATCCCAGTCTCTCTCTGACCACACCTACGCTCACCAATAACGCAAATAATGGAAACGTTTCGTCGAAGGGACTATCTTCACGGGTACGGCGTACCTTCGAAGCTTGCGAGCCTATTGCGTCGACCCCTCGTGACATTTGTCGCATCAGTGGTATGGTTGGATATGACGATTCTACCTTTATTTGGCTTCATGAGTATGTTCTTCCTCCGTATCATAAAGTATATTGCATATCAATGCCTGCGCTCCAGAGCTTGCAGGCCGTCCGACTTTAGCTACAAGCACGAAGCGAAACATAATTGCATGCTCGTCACTGCACAGCTCCTTGATGACGTCCCTAACGAGGACAATCTCCTCCAAGACCTCCAAGCAGTATTCACCAGTACTCAGCTTTGTACGTCTCAGTTGTTTGACTCCTGAAGGAACCCACTATTGACCGAAACCCGTCGCTCACCGCTAGCCAATGGCCTCTCACCCCACGAACTCTTACGACCCATTTATCATCGTTTGCAACGGCCAGGAGTCGTTGATCGACTCCACCCCCGTCTCCTTCAACTCATCACGCCGGAACCGCATCCTCAAGTCCTCGAGCCGCTCGAGATGGTTTCCACCCACGATCGGTCAGATCAGTTCCGGCGGTCGTTTAGACAGAGTTTGAAGGAACATCTGTTTGGCTTGGAGAGCATCCAGTCGTATCGCATTCGCTTGGCTTTGGCCGACTTTATTTGGGTACTCTAACTCCCATATTACCGGCGATTTCGTGGCTTACCTCTCTTAGAAACTTTACACGGTTCCAGAAAAGCAACAAGCCTGTGGTCAGATTGCCCAAACCCTCCTGGACCTCATTTCGCACCATCTTCTTCGTACAAGTCTCCAACATCTCCTAGCTGTTTTCCCCATCCTACAAGGTAAACTTCCTCCCCCTCTCTTCCACCTCAAAATATAACTTCCTCTTTCCAGAAACCGACACCCCCTTCATCAGCCGCCTAATCGTACAAACACTCCTCCCTCGCTGTCCTCCTGACATCCTCATCCTCCGCGACTCGCTAATCAACCTCATCAACTCTTCCAATATTAGCATCCACGTTTCAGCGGAATCGCTCACCCCAACGTCATTGAATGAGAGCTGTCCTGCGTGTGGTGCGAATGTGCCCTTGGAGAATATCACGACGGCAAGGTGTGAAAATGGGCATCGTTGGAGTGAGTGCCTCCTTCACTCTATTGATGGTTTTACTCAAATCCGTATACGTAGATCGGTGCTCGGTGACGTCTTTCATCCTCTCCACGACGTCTGTGAGGACATGTGTCGGGTGCACGCGAAAAGCGCTGATACCGCCTTCTGTATCAACATCTACACCAACAAATAGCCTGACTTCGTTGGGTTGGATTGTCGAAGATATGTTGGAAGCTGGCCACCGTTGTCCCTTTTGTGGGTACAATTATGTGATGGTTATTTAACTCTAGTACATCTTTCCGTGTCATGTAACTATCATTATCGTTATCAACAAAGCATTAAGTGTAAAGAGCAATATACTTAGAGGAATCTCATGTGGCGCCGACGTGCCACACCGCATTGTGTCCGAGCCCAAGTCCGTCGAGCGCCCAAAACACACCTTGTCCTCCTCCTCGTCGTACTTCCACCGTAATGTCCAGCAACACGGACTTGACGCCGTCTCAACAACAAGCTCTGCAACAAATTCGCGATCTGACTAACGGCGCAGACGACGATGTCTCCATATCTATTCTTCAGTCCGTCGACTGGGACGTCCACGTAAGTGCTACAGACTACATATTCACCATGCATGTGCGTGGAAGTCGAGACTGAACCGTGGATTGTATAGAAAGCTGCGGATGTCATATTCAGCGGTGGCCTCGCTCCTCCACGAGCACCATCAGTACCGACATTACCGTCGAGTCGCGCCGGCGCTGGCACGGAGGAGCCTCGTTTCGAACGGTTTGAACTGGACGACTCAGAGTCGTCCTACGCTCCTCCTCGTGGTCGCAGTCAACCTAATGTACGTTTTTACACGCGCCCAATTTTTTCTATACTGATTTGCATAGTCCTGGCAACTAATCCCCCGACCCCTGCTCTCAATATTGACATTCCCCTTCCACCTCATCTCCAACATCCTCCACTTTGTGTTCTCCCTTCTCCGGATCCCCGTACCCCAATTCTCGCTACTTAACTTCTACACCCGTCGAGCAACTCGTCGACCGCCACCCCCATCTTCACGTCGTGGAGTTAACCCCACAGAAGCGTGGATACGTGAGCTTGAGGAAGAAACGGGTGCTGTCTGCATTGGTCGGAGCACCGCGAATTCTACGAATACTTCTGGGACTGCTGGTCCTTCTACGTCTACCCTTACCTCCCGCACTAACGTGGGCGCTGGGGTCGGTGCTACGGAGAAATTCTTGCCTGATTTCTACACGGGGACATACGAACAAGCTCTTCGGCTCTGTCAGAAAGAATTCCGCATTGCGTGTGTTATCTTGGTTAGCGAGGAACACGACGATGTGGTTGAATTCAAAAGGTCCGTCCCTTCACGTCAGGCATAAAATACAGCCTTCTGGTTCAATACTTTCTCTAACAGACAAACCCTCACCGACTCTAAATTTGTGAAGCTGTTGCAAGAGAACGACATCCTCGTGTGGGGTGGGGACGTCCGTGATCACGAAGCATGGAGTGGTGCGTATTCTCTAGCCCATAATTTATTCATGTATACTCACTCACTCTTTAAACGGCAGCCTCTGAGAAACTCCAAGCAACAACATACCCTTTTGTTGCCTTCGTGGCTCTTCAGCCAACGCGTACCATTGCCTCCTCCTCCTCTACCTCCTCTTCTAATTCCACACCCTCCATGACCGTTCTCTCGCGTCACCAGGGACCCCCTTCTTCCCTCACCTCCCCCTCCACGCTGACTCACCACTTAACCACCCTCCTTCTGCCACGCGTAACACCTTTCTTACAGCGTCAGAAGTCTCTGCAACATCAACGCAACACCGAGCGTCTCCTCCGCGAAGAGCAGGACCGCGCATTTGCCTTGTCAGCGCAACGCGACAGGGAACGTATACACGCGCGTATGGAGGCTGAAAGGGTTGCACGTGAGGAACAAGGGAGAAGGGAGGAGAAGGAGGCGATGGAAGCTGCGTTGAAAGCGTCGATTGCAGAAGAAAAGCAACGCGCAGAGGAGACGCGGACAGCATGGAGGAGGTGGACACGACGAAATGTTGTTGCGCCATTTTTGAATACCGCATCGACAGGAGTGCGTTTGGCGATACGATTGCCAGACAATCGACGGGTGGTCCAGACGTTCCCAGGGGACACGTCGTTGACACTGTTGTACGCGTACATCGACACGCAAATGCTCTCAACCTCGGTGGACGATCCAGAGAGCGTTCCCTCAGGCAACACCGAGCTTAGAGGTGAAGCTGCGCTGAACGCCACGGTCGTCTCATCGCCTAGTGGTCAAACATGGTGGGGCTTCAAACTTGTCAACGCTTACCCCCGTCAAGACATCCCATGGAGCTCAAGTGGCCGAATCGCTGATTTTGCGTGCTTGAGTGGAGGGGGTCAGGTTGTCGTTGAGATGCTTGAGAGTGGTCAGGTAGATGATGATGACGAGGAGGAAGAAGAGGAAGAAGAGTAGAATGTATGTATCGTATGCATCCTCTTCTGATGAATTTATTGATCCTTGGTCCTCGTTAACTCTCAACGGATCATCGATGAGCATCGTTCAGATGTTTCAACGGTCGACGGACAACCCCAGCGTTAATTCCAGCGCACAGACCAACACCGTGAATAATTCGAGCACTTCAGACTGGACTTTTCAGTCGACTTACCCTTCCCATCCAGGTGGCAATGGTTAGAGTCAAACCATCATGCACCCCCCNTCCAGCTCTAGTGTGAGCTGTGACTGACCTGCCGATGTTCGTCTGGGCGCAATGGCAAGCTGCACGATGATTCCGCCTACAAGTGAGATCTTACACTACTGGCCGTACGGTAGGCCCATGTATAAAGTCGCCCACTTGAGAAACGGAACCAATCTAACAACTCGCCAAGCCTTTCAGCCCCTGTCCCCTTTTACACCGAAGATGCGGGAATTCTGCCAGAGGTGCGTAGCTTCCTCTGACGCTGCCGAGACCAAGAAATGGAGATAGTTTTTATCACAACTTCCGACCTCGCTCCAGGTATCACAGTCTTTGTTTTCCGACCACCATCTTCTCTCCCAAACCGAGTCAGCATTCTGCGCATCATCTTCACTGTGAATGGCCCTATGGCAACTTGTCAAGAATAACCTCAACTTTTACCGAATCCATATACTGGCATTGTCAACTTGTTTCACTGTTTCGTCTCTTGATAAACGCTTATCGATGTATCTTTAGCACATTTTCACCCCTCATCTTCGCTGCGATTTTGTATGCGAGCAACGGAGTCAACCACATTGATTTTGTGGACTGTCTCTTCATATGCGTTAGCGCAATGACAGTTTGTGGTTTGGCCACTGTCGAACTGAGTCTTTTGACTCCTTGGCAACAAAGCCTACTCTTCATCCAAATGTGCCTCGGAAGTCCTGTTCGTTCAGAAAGAGTCACACATCCTTTCCGGACTTGCTGACGCGAAGAATATCTACAGGTATTTGTCTCCTGGTTGATTGTGTTGATTAGGAAGTACGGGGTCCACTGTTTCATGCTTTAACGACAGAATAACTCCACGCTACAGATACTACTTTGCAAAGTCCTTCAAACATATCATCACACGTCTTGCAGATGAAAATGCAGCGCGCGTTCCACACCCAGAAGGTCGTACTCAGAGTTTTGCTCAGGCAGTAAACGCACTCTTCAATCGTCGTTCGGAGGCGGATGTCGATGGACCTCCTAAATTGCGAGCCGAGATGATTCGCCGAGTCAACGACGAGGTTCCCAAGCCAGTAAATCCGAGTGGCTGGATTAGTGAAGGAGCATCTGTTGCATCGCCTGAAGACTCGTCTATTGGACTTGCCCCTTTGGGGTCTTCAGGCTTGCGAGATAGCCCCCAGGCGCAGGCTTCCGCTTCTCGTTTAACGCAATCGCCAACGCCGTCGCAAAAGTATGTCATCCACATTCTCATTGTGCATCTCTCCACATTGTCGCACGCAGACACGAACGTCGGTTATCCGAACCTGGATCACCTTCTCAACCTGCCTCCCTTGTAAACTGTAGGTTTCCCTTCTGTAACCCATCCACATTTTTTCTTATGTCCCCACCAAGTCCCTCGTTATGACACAACCTCTCGTATGCCAAGAACGCAGACAGTCGAGTTTGCCCCTCAAGCCATGCGTCGACGAGGCCACCAGGTTCATGATATGGATATAATTGAGCGTCGCAGTCAGTTTGCTCTTATCAATATGGCGTTCGTTCTCACCGATCTTTCACTTAAGGATCTACATCTGCGGGTGGTTCAATCACAGAAGGCGCAACTATGGCTTCGCACAGCGGCACTAGCCACCCTCCACCTCGAATACCTGGCACTGAAGATTTCGGCGGGTTTCCAATGCCCTTTGAATTGATTGCCGCCGTTTTCAGGCGGCTCTTCCCGGACGCGCATAGCAGGCTATCTAGAACACTGACTCTCCCCGCTACTACCACCATCACTACACAACAAGAAACCCCTACGGGTGCTCGACCTGTTTCTTACCTTGGATTTGATGCGACTGTGGGACGAAACTCGGCCTTTCATCATCTCACAAGCGAACAACTTGACGAGCTCGGCGGCGTAGAGTACCGCGCTCTTAATGCCTTGCTTTGGATTGTTGCGGGGGTGAGTCCTTTCCTCCGCCACGAGCCAACTTCTACTTAAGACCGTTAACCATTGTAGTATCATATCGGATTGCAAGTACTTGGCTTCGTAATTATCGCACCATACATGTCAACCTCCCGATGGCGTACGAATTTTGAACCTCCCGCATTGCATCAACCTCTCGCGTCTCCTTGGTACGCTGCTGTCTTCCCTCCATCTTCCCGTCAGCTTAATCCTATGTGCCCAACTAGGTTCTCACTGTTCCAAACTGTATCCGCCTATACCAATACGGGGATGTCTCTTGTCGACCAATCAATGTTGCCGTTTCAACGCGCGTACCCAATGATTTTAGTGATGTTCTTTCTCGTGCTCGCTGGGAATACGGCATTTGTAAGTGCTTGCAAAGCCATTTCTCCGTAAACTATTCAAGCTGATTGAATATAATTATAGCCGATATTGTAAGTCGCAAATCCAGTATTGGACGTGCAGCCTCTGACTCTTGTTTTCTTGTTTTCATATCATGATTAGTCTTCGCTTCGCAATGTAAGATATGATTCATCGGTCGTTTGTCAACCCATCTCATAAGCCTTGTTTAGCTGGGTGATATCCAAATGTATAACCTCTGGCTCGCGCCTCCACCGGACCTTGCAGTTCCTCCTCGATCATCCTCGACGCTGCTTCATATACCTCTTCCCATCACATCAAACATGGTTCCTCTTAACCGTACTCTTTGGCCTCACGTACGTCAACGCATCTCCCCTTGTCGTCCCTGTCTTCCTAATCCAACCTTACTCATCCGATGTTGCAGCTTCACCGATTGGTTTTTCTTCATCGTCTTGGACTTGAACAGTCCGGAGATCGCTTCTATACCCCTCGGTACACGGTGTATTGTTGGTCTCATGCAGGCAGTCGCCGTTCGCGCTGCTGGCTTCGGCTCCGTTGTCTTGAGTGCCCTTGCTCCTGCCGTCAAGTAAGCTACCTCCTCACGCGATTGACACTCCAACCAATCCTCCTTAGGTTCCTCTATGTTATCATGATGTATATATCCGTCTTTCCTATTGCGATGAGGTGAGCTATACCTCTGATCCTTTTACTCTTCGTCTTCATCTCATTATCCTATAGTGTACGAACCACCAACGTTTACGAAGACAAATCACTCGGTATATACACCCATGATGACGAAGATGATGACGAAGATGAGTTTGAGCCTGTTGGGTCGCGAGTGGAAATCTGGGGACGTTATCTCTCGATGCATATTCGCAAACAACTCGCATTCGGTACGGCCTTCACTTTTCTATTACGGAACGTTTGTGAAGTCATCGTTGCTAGATATGTGGTGGATCGCGTTGGCCATTTTTGTTGTCTGCATTATCGAGGTGCTTGAGTCTCTTCTGCACGCTATGTACTCTTGCTGATTCAACCGTGATACAGCAAAACAACCTAGAGAACCCAGAAAACTATGGTTGGTTCAATATTTTCAACGTCGGTCAGTACCTCTCATCTTGCAAACTACACATGGCTGATGAACCCTTCTGTATAATTAGTCTTTGAACTGGTATCTGCATACGGCACCGTTGGACTGAGCTTTGGCGCACCGACAGTCAGTTTCTTCTTACTGCCCTTCGTCTGACATCTACCAACTCATCAATTCCGCCAGACAAACGCCTCTTTTTGTGCGGTCTTCCATCCCCTCTCTAAACTCGTCCTCTGTGCGGTGATGATTCGAGGACGCCACCGAGGTCTCCCTGTTGCGATAGATCATGCAGTCATCCTGCCTGAGGAGTTTAAGAGGAGAACTGATCTGCTTGCTTCGCGATACAATACCAAGGACTCTGGTGCCAATGTTTGAGTTTGAATGATGTTGTGTTCAATGAACTGTCTGTCAATTGGGGAGATGCATGGGCAAGATATTACTGCTTCATCGTTAGTGTTTGTTTCTGGCAAGTGAAATAACTGACATGCATTCCCGAACCCCATTTTTAGCGTGGTGATAGTGAGGTTGCCTACCTTTACGAATCCTGAGTTTTACGAAGGCTCGTTTGTCAATATTAACGCACGCGTCTGTTGATCGACCCTTTTTTGATCTTTTCCTCAACGTCCGCACCAAAAGATGCCCGAAAGGAATGAATGTCAAATGTCTCGCCTCGTATCTCGTCGCTCTTAGATGGTTCAATACCGCTACCTGTTCTTTTACACAAACTTCAAGACATCCATGTTGACGCCACCGAGATTCGAGAAAGAAAGCAAGCTCTTCATCCAACGCGTTCAGCTGTTCCTTATGTACTCGCTTGATCCCAACTCTTCAGCTGCACAACCAACGTGAGGTCCTCCACACGCTCAAACCCCCATATTTCCACCCATCACTACGCGTCCATGTCTGATGCCCAATTTCTCATTGGTGTCCACTTCAATCCCCGCAATCTTATTCTTGAATTCTCGTCCGATAATGACTCAGATTCCGATCTAGAGACCCATTAGATGCAAGTGAGCTTGTTCAACTCTAGTTTTATTTCAACTCTTAAACATTTCAGGTCCAACTGCTTACACGCACAGTTGTTCAAGTCTATACTGCGTAGGAGTGGCACGAACGTATTGCGCGGGTCCCCAAGAACTTGAAGGTACGCTACTCAACCAAGCTACATTTTGTTGACTCATTCGTCCTATGACATTGCAGGCTCACGGATTTTGCGTTGGCATGGCTTGATTATTTCCACGGCCTGCGAGATCGCGTAATCCTCGCATATTTCTGGAGAAGTACGAAAGAAATAGATTAGATTAGCCAATTATGTGAGAATTATGCAAGATTCATGAAAATTCCTTTGTCCTCCTTTCATATCATAATCGGCGGTCAATTATGTGGCCTTGCACCTGGTGTTCGGAGAGTAAGTACTGGCATTTCTAACGCTTGGTCTTCTTTTCAAGGTGATTCCATTACCTCAAACCCAAGCCGTTCCCTGAATCCCTCAACGGGGGCTTTCTGACGAGCCCAAGATTGATGTGATCCTTGCACTCAATGGTTCGGAAGCTATGATCTTGGTTTCCACCACCTCCTCATACCTCCGCAATCATCTCTGCACTACTCTGTTGGTGCTACCATTCCTCCACGCCCTCCTCCATCCTTGTGCACCTGGGTGGCTGTGTTCTCAGTGCAGAATTGACTCCTGAGGCCTGATGCATTACTTCCTGCTTACAGGTTCATCTTTGTGGTTCCTGTCACTTCCGGCAAAGCCAACATCCCTTTGCTACCATTCCTTCCTCTTCAACACCATCACCTATCCTATGGAATTCCCTACGCGTCTCCCTTGGGTATCCCGAGTCCCCTGGTGGCTCCAGCTATCATAGCTAGAGGTGAGGCCTGTTGTGCGCTCTACGCGCCTCAACCTTGTCGGCCTGATCCATGGCACAAGACTATGTCTCAGGGTGAGACCTTGGCTTGATGAAGATAGTGTGGGGGNTTGATTCTAGCTGACAGATGGATCTCATGGTTGTGGATAAAAGTTATGCGATGCAGCGTGGGCTGTATCTGGTCGGGCGAGATGTAAGACAGCAAGACCAGTTCCGGACCCGTAATGTAGATGAGTGGGAAGCCCTGGGTGAAATAGTCACTAACAGAAGACGAAGAAACTACGTGGAGAACAGAGAATCAATGAAGAGGACTCGTACGCCGTGCCGTGGCAACGACAAGTTCGTAGCTGTAAAACGAAACCATCTCAACAGGCTTCACACGGCCGAGGAATTTAGATTCGTCTTTTTGGAGGTGATATAACCAAAGCCCACAGTGATGTAACAGTGAATAACCCCATTCACTCGCGCTGTACCAACGCGAGGAGAGCAAGACCGCCCAGTAGGGCATATTTTAGCTGTGGGAAGTCGTTCTGATAGAGACGTTAATCCGACAGTCGATTACAATTTAAATATTGAGAGTGAGCGTACCATGGCAATCGTGACGTAGCCCACATAAGGCATGAATCTGACGACGCAGAATAGAAGGGTAAGACAGGGTCTTGAAAGTCGTATAGATAGATAGACGGACGTACCCTCGTACTTTGCCTACGATGTGCTTCTGTTCCAGCCAGTCCAACCCTTGATAGAGTTCGAGGTCGTCCACGTTGTTGTTGTCCCCCTTCGTGAGCATCTTCTGTTGAACGGGGTGTTGGGATGTCGAAGTCGCAGGATCCCAGCTAGAAAGACGTAATTAGGAGCGCTCTCCTTAGCATCCGTGAATGAGAGACGTACTTCTTGATGGGTACATTCCGTGTTTCCATCACGCGATGAACGATTGGAATGTCCGCTCCAGGGACTTTGTAGACGGTAATATCGCCCGTTTTGTAGAGTTCTGAGGAAGGATTGGTGAGGAAGAGGAGGTCGCCGCGGTAAAATGCCGGTTCCATTGAACCACTGAATGATCGAGAGGTAAGGCAATATTTCGAGGATGCCAGATGGGTGAGTACGGACCTAAGTACGACAACGATGGGGGACTCGGAGTTTGTTACGAGGCTCATGCCTTTCCAGAGCATTAGGCCTGAAGCAATGACACTGGCGAAATTCAAGACCTGGAGTAAGACCTATGGGGGATTGGGTAAATAACCGTCAAAACAACTTTGGAAAATCAGTGTTACTTACATATCGAAGGCCTAGTCTTCTGAATGTCTTGAGTTCCTCTGAGAACATACGGGATTTGAGTTTGGGGAGGAGTTGGTCGTGGTGGTCGTTGGTAGAGTTATGCGCGTCACCACTTCTGTTGGGGACGTGTCCGATCACTGATTTGTTTGGCCGTGATGGCCAAAGCTCCTGACTCCTATCAATCTCCCCTAAGATTATCGCACTTACTCTCGTTGGACGCGAAACGCATTCCCTTGCGCTACCAGAGAAACGAAGGCAACCAAGCGAGATACTCCCCCTCGGGCTTTCTAGAGGCTCTGATCTTCAAGCTGGAGACCTCCTTGTCTGGTCTGAGCTCTGCGTGTACAGCTTGTGTTGTGTTAGGTAGCTTTACCATACATGGCATGGTCCATTCTTCAGAACGACCCATGTCTTCGCCGCTCTTGAGGAACTCATTTTCTTGGCCGTGACCTACTTTGTGGCGCATAACATGTTGGCGCCCCACCCAACCCAAGTTGGACCCTTGATCCCAACGAGGATATAGCTCGCGAATGGCTGCATAAATACTCTAGTAAACGGAACCTATTAGAACGGAACCTATTCCACGATATCAGTGCCCATCAACCGGCGATATGTCAGATTTCTATCTATCACATGCTACTTGACGAGAGAAGGTATAAGTTCGTCAAAGAAACGCGTTTGCGAGGGTGCAGCTCCCGAGTTCTTGTGGAGAATATCCTAAGACGATGACTTCGCCGTTGTTGAAACTACCCTTTTTGCTCGTAAATGTCTTGACGGCATATAATGTTTCCTTCGCATCATCCAAAGGTCGCATGACCAGCACTTCCTCCTGGTTTGACTGGACTCACGGGATGCTGGTAGTCTGGAGTTACCGGGCAAGTATTCAGTCTTGGTAACTAGTAGACTTCCTGGCCTTACTCTCTGGGTTCCTTTTACAGATCATCACCATCTCCTGCCCGCTCGTTGAACTCATCGCGATCATCTACGACTCTTTCATTTCAAGATCATCGAGGACGAACATTTCACTCACAGGACCTTTCATCTTCTTGAGCCTCGCCAATTTACTTGGCGCGGCCTACAGGCGACGTTGCATGAACGTCCTTGGCGACCAATTTTCTTTCAAAGTTGGCATCCGCAACGAACACAAACTCGTCACTACTGGCCCTTACTCAATTGTCCGGCACCCCTCCTACACAAGCGGATATGTGGTTTATTATACGAGCATCGCTGGCCAGTTGATTCCTGGATCCTGGATGACGGAATGCACATCTATCGGCGTCGACTCATGGTTAGGGAAAGGGGTGGTGTTGATGCTTGCATCTTTGATAATGCTACCAAGCTTGGCTGCGCGGATGAAATTGGAGGATAATTTATTGAAGGCTACGTTTGGGAGGGAATGGGAAGCGTATAGGGAGGCCGTTCCGTACAAATTGATTCCTGGTGTTTATTGAGATGCTGTTGGATTCGTTCCAAGGGATCTATATTTGAAAGTAGTCTATGCACAAGGCTATCTTACTAGTCGTTGGTTAGTTTGAGTTGCACTCAGACACGGATGATCGTGGTACTCACTTGAATACAACAGGACCCACTTGCGAGCTAGGCCTCTGGAACACGGTGTTTCAACGGAACGCCTTCGTCTACCTCCTTGAATTTGGCAGCGGTGATCAGACCAGCTTTGAGCATTGCTTCTAGTAGATCCCTGGTCCAAACCCTACAGCTGTTCACGACTGATGTCCGAGAGAATGCGACTTTGTCCGCCAAATTCAAGATCTGTTCGCGTTGAGCACGAGTGAAGGTACCCAAGACAAATTGTTGGTTGCTGGCCCTAAGCGAAGTGGGGCTCCTTTCAACGACGGGGAAAAAGTAGTGGTAATTCCCGGCCTGGCCAGTGAGCTGGATGACCTGAAGTGCATCATCCTCTTCGTCGCAACTTGCGTTCAGCCACCAGATGAGAACATGTCGATCCCCGAATCCAGGGTACGAGAGCGAGGCTGCTTGTAGGTAGACATCTTTGGTACTATCGTCGTCCGGATATTCAATGTGGACGCTTTGAAGGAATCGAGGGGGCTCCTCTGCAGGCATTTCCCAAGTTTGCGCTAGGTGGTTACTGAGCAAAGCGGCTTGTTCTGCGACCACGACCACAACATTTCAAATATGTCCGACTCTCCTCCTGAAGCCTCTTCTTCAAATTCGCACTTGTCTTTTCCAACATTCGAGCAGTCGCCTGCAGAGCCCACTAAGGCTCCTACGCCCCAGTCACGTCTTCTCCTCCAGGACAGACTGTACATTGGCAACCTTCATCCCACCGTCGACGAGTATTCGCTTTTACAAGTCTTCTCCAAGTTCGGGAAAGTCACGAAACTCGATTTTCTGTTCCATAAGACTGGTGCGCTGAAAGGAAAGCCGAGGGGGTATGCATTCGTGGAGTATGGGAGTAAAGATGTAAGTCACCTCTTTTACCAGTGGGAAATGGTCACTCATCCCGGGTTTCTTTTGGATCGGTTTGGCTGCGAATACAACCCCCATACCATAACCATCTTCATTTTCATTATGATTATGATTCTTTTGTGAAAAGACACCCGGGCAGAGGATCGCGCTCGTTTCTTCTTGAACAGTGTTTGTGGGGGGCATATCGCTAATTCTGCCAACTACATAGGAAGCCGCAAAAGCACAATCACTGGCAAATGACAAACTCCTTCGGGGTCGAAAGCTGGTGGTGACGTTCGCTCAGCAAGCACCCCTCGACCAGTCTGGTCAGCCCATTGCCAACCACCCGAGGAGGGGTATGATGGATGTAGGAAAGCCCACTACACTCAGCCTTTTGAAATCGTCGAACTCACGGAATGCCGGGTTTGTATTATTCTGTTTCGCTAACGTATTATATGTTCGCTGATGTGCTTTTCTTCGTCACTCTAGGACGAATAATAAGATAGCGATGATGGAAGCGAAGTTGAGGGAGATTGAGGCGACAAAGCCGGGTGCTCAAAGTACCTCGACTTTACCCTCCCATCCATCACTTCCACCTAAACCAGCCTTCGCTGCTGCCTCTCTTCCGTCCGATAATCATACAGGCGAGAGGCCGCGTTCAAAGCCTTCAACTCCGCTGCCCTCATTACCCATTGCACCCAAATCGACATCAACACCGCCGACGCCGTCCATCCCTGCAGTCCCTAAAAGCACTCAATCATCATCTAAGCCGGCTGAACGCAAGTCGTTGCTTGGGGTGAAAATCATCAAGAAGCCGAAGCCGTAGATTAGGTGGCCTTGCCTGATGTGTTTTTCTGGATCGGACCCTAGTTGGTAGAGTAAACAGGTATAATTGCCGAACGTGCAAGGTCCATTATTGGTGCTAAAGTACATCGAATGTATGGAGGAGGGAGTCCAGAGAGTTATCGCTTTTACGTGTAGAATTTACGGTTCTCGTTGTTTCCGAAGAGTTGGCGTCTGATTTCGGGAAGCATCTGTGGGTAAGGAGGTGAGGTGGAGTGACTTCAGAGTAGAGTAGGATGAGAGAACTTACGCGATCTTCTAGCAGCCGCAATCGCTCATCCAAGGTGTTGTCAATCGTGATTCTTCCAGTTCCGCTGATGAGCTTCACGCCTCCGGCACTAGGGGACGGATGAACATAAGCCTCATCGGAAGACAGAAGGGAAACGCACCCATCGTCACTTAGAGCACCAGAAACCTCAAATGCTACATCCCTCCCACTGATCTCCTTGTAATTCTTCGCCGCGGCAGCAGCAGCTTGCTCAACGGCTTGCACATCTTTCTTCCGGGTCTGAATATATACGCTGGGTTCGAGGAGTTGTAAGAATCCTTGCACGATAATGCCCTCGAGGAATTGGACATATTGACCCTCGTTTGCGGCGAGCGTGAGGAGTTGAGAGCGTGCGGAGTCGAAGAGATCTTGGAGATGCTCTTCGCGCCGATGCAACAGTTTGAGACGCGATTTGTTGGTCAAGGTAGATTGGGCGCTGAGAGCGTAGATGATAGATTAGTTGGAAAGCTTTGAGGGTGGTGGAATTGGACGCACATCTTTTGAGAGACTTCGACGCCTTTATGTTTCTTCTCGTATAGAGCATCAATGGCTTGCTGCTCCTGTTTAACGAGCTTGGCCTATAACGAGAACGATATGATGCTCAAATCAGTTYCTATTAGATCCACTTCAGAGTCACWCACCTTCTCAATGGCAAACTCCTCATCGGCTTTGACGCGAATCTCCCGGGCCTTTTCCAATGCCTCTTGCTTGATGAACGCAACCTGGATAGTAGATTACATGTATTTTAGCACACGCGCTTGAACACGAGTAGTCAGAAGGGATTCAGACCATCTTGTTCATCTCGCTGAGGACTTCATCGTCGTTCATGGGTCTGGAGGACATGGTGGACGCGGTGGATGGTGATCAAGTAACAGTAGGAGTATCAGTTATTGGCGGGGCCGAGGCTAACTAATTTGTGACCGTGGGAGAGCGKCTACAAAACTGACTTCAAGTTTCCAAGCTCGGGCCTTGCTCGAGTCTGCAAGATTCCTTCKGATGGTATGTGCGACACCAAGGTCTATGGCGCTGCAATTATGATACGAAGAGCGTCTATGATATACTATAACATGCCCACATTATATAAAAGTCTACTGAGCCTTCTTCTCAGCTGCGACAGTGCCATTTTGAGACTTCAGAGCCTCCCGCTCCTGCTCAAGTCGTCTCCGCTCTCGTCGTTCTCTTCCRCGAGTAATCATAGCCCGTGGTTCYAGATCGGCGAATAAGCGTTTACAGAGCACCTCCAGYAGCCAGCATCCRGCGAAGTCGATRATCATCGTAAGGGTTAGCTTGAATTTGAACTGGAGGAAAGTTTAATGAAGATGAAAAAGCAAGTGCAAGTATAAATGACGCACCGAATTTTCCATCTCGACGATTTGGAGCCATCGGTTCATTTCAGGCATGAAGTCGGTCGCGCCAGAGAATGCGACGGCACTAGCACCGACCAAACCCCAGTATAGCGTAGAATTCTCTCGGATGCCTTCACGGAATGGACGTCCCTGACAAATGGGAGAGGTGGTTAGATAGAGGCAAAGCCTCGGAGAGAGGTTATTGATTACCTGGAAGTTGATTGTAAACGTAGAAACCTGTTGTGAAAGACCAAGAAGGTAGATGGCCGTGTTTAACAAGCTTGGTTCGAACTTGGCCTCGAGGTCAATSAYGCCAGGGCTGARAGAGGATTGAARATCAACATCGTTGGNANNAGAARGGCAAGGCRGANGTCAACGTACGGATCAATGGAATGCGACAAATTGGTGATATACACCAACGAAGCGATATGAAGAGCGAACTGGGCGAGCACAGATAACAACACATAAAGATTGAAGATGTTGCCRAGGGGGCGYTCTCGCGACAATTTATCCACGGGCTACRATCCAACATTTRGTAACKCRTTTCATTMRTGTACACGATCAAACGCACCTTTGCACGAGAGATACACAAGAAGCAGACAGACATRAGCATACCGGTAATCGTSACYTGGTAATCACCAAACTTGATACCATCCAAGTACTGCACGCTCAGAMTGTAGGCRGTGATRAGACAGTTGAGYGCRAGRATCTTGTACATTTGRATRGTGGCGACGAGGGTGCAGCGACCTTGTCGGATGATATGTGTRACTGAAAAAGATATAAGTNGATATGTGCGCTGYGTGGSMTGGAGCASRACTTACTGGCAGAAACATGGGAMAGCTTGGAGGTAAACGGSGCAGCACATGAYGCGTCRCCMAGTTTRATCTGTGGGACATCATCTTCACCTTCCATCTCAGCCATCTTGTCCGTGATAGAAGCGAGGTCGAACTATAAGATGAAGTAGTTTAGCTGSCYCGCTTTGAAGCRARCATACTAGGTKGCATAGACACACCTTTTCCATCGGATTCTTCTTCCTKGCTTCCTTCARCCCCTCTGCKGCCTGTTTCTGYGCCTCAACRGCACTAGGGAACAAATGCGCGATAGCAGGAGGAACAGGCGGCGGTGGCTGACCGAACCTGGCCGAGATCTTCAATTGACTCTCATACACCTTCTTAATCCTYTCRTTCTTCTGGTGTTCRGCGATCTTCTGTAAATCCTGCACCGTACCATCCAACAACGCCACGCCAATGTGGGCCTGCTTCAGCGCTCCGACGTCGTTGGTACCGTCACCTGCCATTAGTGTGGTATATCCTAGGGACTTGAGAGAAGTGAGGATGGTCTCCTTTTGGGAGGGCGAAACACGAGCGTAGACCCAAGTGTTTTGGACGAGGTCATTCCAGGAGGGATTCGTCACGAAGGCAGACATGGCAGCACCGGTGATGCAGATATCGTAATCCTCGAACAAAGATGTRTCTAYGGGTTCRGCAGGGTTGGCAGGGATGATCTTGGTTTCGTCGACCGTCTTCCAGACAAAGTCTATGNNNAACATCGTGTGAGCATGAAKGACNGGNCNATGATGAGGCAGGAATCAATCAGCGTACCATGTTTGTGCGCTGGGTTCTCTTTCAAGTCCAGAATGAGGGTTTCCCGATCTACGATCTCCACATCTCTGGCGACGTGTACAGCGGTAAGGGGGTTGTCGCCAGTGATCATAACACACTGGATACCARAGGTCAGGCGCGGTTATGGGGARACGAGAAGGAAGTACGCACTCTATGGGACGAATCKGCAAGCATCTTCAGTGCCTCTACAGCGTCTGCTTTGAGAGGGCAGTGGAAGACCAAGAAACCAGCGAAGAACAAGTCGCTCTCCACACTGTCTCTCGAAAGCTTATTGATCTTTGCTTCTTATCAATACCACGCCAAAAGAATAGAGGAGAATATACTGACTTTGTCACCAGTCATCGAATCCATGTCCTTGAATCCAAGGGCGAGAACGCGACTTCCTTGCCTTGTGAAGGTCTTGTATGTATCATCRTAGAAGTCAGGTACAGTTTTCAACATTCCCTTGATGGTCTCTGGGGCGCCCTTGACGGCAACGATGGTCTTGCCTCCAGGGAGAGAAGAGACAGAGGACATCCTCTTGAGTGCCGAGGAGAACTGGAACCGTCTGCGGATCATGATGTTCGTGCGATGAGGTGCGTTGGTRTTCGCCGGGGAGAGCATGTCACCTGTCCATGATAATGAGGAATATGTACRGGAGATACACAGAGGGATGCCCTACCTTTCTCGAGTTTCCAATCCAAAGCTTCGATGGTGGTTTGTTCCATTGGATCTCCAACTATTGTGCCGTCATCTAGGCGAACAAGCGCATGAGCAGCCGCGAGACATAACGTGGTTTCCCGTGCTGTTTCCTTGACATTGACAAGCTTGTGCGGGTTTGCGGGACTATCAGAATCACAATTATCAACAAACCGATCAGCGAGGCAAAATCGAAGACACCCACTCAACACCGATTACACCTTCTAAAACCAAGTTTTCCGCAGTGATAGTYCCCGTCTTATCGAAACAACAGACATCCACTCTCCCAGCGAAGGGAATCCGGAAGGGCTCTGTRCAGAAGATAGCGAACTTGGAAAGCGCGACCAACGACGCGTTTACGGCAAGCGACAACTCCATCGGCAACTCGGGCGGGACGACACTCGTGACAATCAACACGCAATCCAACAGTAGTTTACTCTTCTTGAGTCCACGTTCGATGCCTTTAACCCACACATACCAACTGGCGGCGATGGCGAAGATAAGGAGGAAGCCAATGAACATGAAAGACTCAAAGTTGTTGGCGGAAACGCGTTCGGTGGAGAAGATCATGGTGCGAACGAGTTGACCTTGGGCCGTGCCGAAGCCAGTGCGAAGAACGACACCAAGRCAGCCRTTGTCRGGTGTTTTGAGTGTGGCGAGACCTATGRAATAYATTARAAGTGWTTCNTGGAANNANTGAGWAGGAAGATAATTSACCTGATGGACCGGACTGGAGGACCTTTGTACCACTGAAGAGAACATAATTCTTATGGGCGCCATCCACATCGAGGCGTTCAGAACCTTCTAATAACTGGATGGATTCCTTGAGGAGTGGWGTAGACTCTCCGGACAACATGGCTTCATTGACGATRCAAGTACCGTCAACCARAAGGATRTCGGCTGGTATTACGGTTTCCGTCTGCCGRCGGGCTRYAGTRCATCAGTCAAAAACCNAAGGTTATTTGAGAAAYATTGATRCAYACTGAGTGAGATAACGTCGCCGGGTACAAGGGTGTCTGTTTGRATTTCGATCCACTTGTTGTCCCGATAGCATTGRATAGGATAAGGTGCTACGGCCATGGTACGGAACTCTGTCAAWGTTCGGACGCGCTGCAMCACGATGTGAATACCATATAACGYGARGARYCGAAAAGTATACYCACCTGCCARACGACGGTACACTCAAACATGATCAACATGAAGAGCGTGAACAAACTATAATACCAATATTCATCCATACACCAAAGCGCGACACAAAGTATTTGGAAGACGAAGAAGGGGGCGGTCGCGTGTTCRCCGAAGAGTTCCGTGAAAGAGGGAATCGGGATGTTGAATTCGTTCATACCGTAAAGGGACATTGTGTCGGTGACTTGGGTGGGAGACAAGCCGACCGGGGACATGAAGGTGGAGAGTGGAGGATTCGAAGARGAGATATAYGGGAGTTTGTGGAATACGAGGGGGGACAGGGARGCGACCGAGTAGGTATCGCGCTGRTAGTTGAATGTGTAYGTTGAAGGGTCGGAGGGGTCCTTCTTSTCTATCTTGACGATGTCRCCTTGACCGCGGTGGGTCACCGGGATGATACGAATGCAATCGGCTTCCTGCRCAGACCATGCCTACACGCAGCAAGTCGAGTTGAGTGTGAGCGCAGACGCAGTGGTGAAGACACGAACCTTTTTAGTGGTAACCCAAGCTCGAGCCCCAGAACTCCACTTCGTAACCAGAAAGCTGAGTGCATGGCCTACACCGAGGGCGACACAAGCCACAAACGTCCATTCTTCRCTGACCAGCCAGTCATCRTATTTGACAAAGTATGCGTAAGCTAGAAGAGGGTAMAAAGAGAGGAATGGGGCGGCGTAAAGGTGAGCGTAGCGGGGGATGCCAATGTGSAGGCTCGCCGCCTGGATTTCGTTCGAGTCGACTCTGACGGAAGCCCTGATGGATAATGTTAGTATGCAGCTCAGCGTGGGCRACGGTGAGGARCGTACATTGAGCCAGAKGACGAGTCTGGTCGTMTKTRGGCYTCCAGGTGGTCGATGCAGTGGAAAAAGTTTCNANANNGTGAATMCGGAATTCTGGAGCGACGTGTTCGGCGGGCGCTTAYGRGCGCTTACATSGACAGAANGNNGNTNNTGATGTGATATAGACACGGTGAGCAATACGGATACAAGCTATGCAACTCTGTATTTATAAGAANACCCSGNGAGAGAGAGCAAGRAGAGATATCAAGATATATAMRCAGACARATGATTTAGCCCCGACCAACYCGGTGAGATCCATAGCTGTCAGTAGCTTTGCGTTCCATGATTTCACGAAGGGGGCCTAGTAAGCGGGTAAACGCTGCRCTATCCAGCGCGGCCGTCTTTAGCTTGGGCTGCGAGGGATGGTCTCTGTGCACAGCGCTCACGGTGGCAGCACGCGGTGCCAGGCGGAGTAATGATAATTCTGCAAGACGAGGATGAGTAGGAGCTCTGTGTGGAAGAGGGATARCGTACCGCCAAAGTAGTCTCCCTTCCTGAGATGCCCWACTTTGATAGGATCTCCCCCAGCATGAGACTTGGTCACGATCGCCTCGCCCTCCTCAACGAAGAAGAATGTGTCTCCCACATCCCCCTGTTTCACGACCGCATCTCCGTCTTGATATGTTCTGCTCACTAACGCGTCCGCGATTTTACTCCTCTCCGAAGCGTCCAGGGAAGAGAGCAACGTCACCGTCGAAAGGAACTGTTCATACATCGTTCGTCTTCGATGCGCAGCTTTCAGTATGATTGTCCGAAAGGTGATCCGATCGACCGTCCACAGCACGGACGGCTGTATCGCGAGCACAGTTGCAGCTCGAGGATGGCCATACATCAGCGCAAGCTCGCCGAATGAGTCTCCCGGTTTGCATTCTGCCACTTTGTGTCCGAATTCCGGGTGGTTTCCTGGCTGAACAAAGGCACCTTCGGGGGTGACCACACGCGTTCCCGGGCAATTTTTGTTTTCCGCTGCCCACGAGGGAGGGAGAGGTTCAGAGTGGATATAGCAATGCAGCACTCCCGACTCTACGACGTAGAAGTACTCTCCAACATCCCCTTGTCTGATCACGACTTCRTTCGAGCTGACRCGCTGTTCTTGCATAGCATTCAAAACGCCCGTCTCTTGTTCTTCATCCAAGTCGCGAAAGATGAAATTGTCCCCGATGGAAGCTCTGATGCGTCGCAGTTGATCGGGAGATTTGTGGTATACCGGTGTTGGTTCATCGACGTTACTGTCAACAAGGATRGACTCGGCCGAGACGGAGGTACGCCGYGCAAAGATGGCAGATGTGGGGGGATGGAGGTAGTCCCCCGGACCTGCGGGGAAGGCAGAYGGGTTGGCCGTKCCYGYTCCTGTTCCGTCGAATGTAGCGAAAGGGTTGGGGGTGGTCATGGTAAGCGGWGAGGTGGGTGCGAGGTCGCGTCCATCGATCTGGAATATGGGGGGACCTGGCTGGTCATCTGAAAGRAGGGCATTCCCCGGAACATTGAGRGTTCCAAAGGGACTTGCATGAGATATGCTCCCCCTGGTACTGACACTATCTCGTACGCTGACGCTGTCCCTGAGCCTCTCGATGGCTGGAAGGGAAGCCTTGTGAGACAGTCGGGGGTGCGCAGGAGCAAAAGGGGAATATGACGACGGAGGTGCGCCATTAGTGGCATCCAGGGGGGTATCTACGTACATATCTTGTGGCAAGGAATTCGTAAAAGAATACGATCGCTGAGCCAAGATATCGCGTGTCCGAGCTCGTTGCTCTTCTAAGCGAGACTGGAACCAGTTTGCGCAGAATTGGAGGGTATCTTTTGGTTGGACGCGATGGACATCGCGTGTTAGATCRACTATGAGGGTGTCGAAGGTKGACATGGACGTAGGGGATAGAAGAGAAGGTGGTGRARGAGTAGAAAGAAGAAGTGGCTCCCAGTTACAACGATCAMMATWARCNGCNWAATCAGCGCTTAAGCTCCTTTCACGCCCTCAGGGGCGACTGGTGTAAGTAGTTKGACCTACGACYWGGGGGTTASTASTNNANGANGGAACCGTCGTAGTACTCTCTMAGGATCTTTYSATGRACCACAAGTAARGTWCGTYTGCTAAGAYGTAGCGTATCTTTGCYAACCCNAACTAATTAACTCCTAGTAAAACAGCCTTGGACCTKMGNNRANNNNGTTGCGANKTTGTAACGARCTATGTATTTTCGAAATCTCTTTCAAAGAAGYCYYCATCATCTCAGTARATCCCCGGAAACAGCTTGGACGGTACTGCATGCCTGTACTTTTCCCACTCTCCACCAAATGTAGCCTTCAACATCCTATCCTCCAAATTCATCCGCGCAACCAAGCTTGGTAGCAACGCCAAAGATGTGAGKACAAATACTGTCGCTTTGCCGAGCCAAGCGTCGGTGCCAACAAGTGTGTATTCCGTCATCCATGATCCTGGGATYAACTGGCCCATKACGCTCGTGTAGTAAACCACAAGGCCACTTGTATAAGATGGGTGTCGGACGATTGAATAAGGGCCTYTCGTGACGAGTTTGTGCTCTTCCCGGATGCCGACTTTGAAGGTAAACTGATCACCAAGGACGTTCATACAGTGTCGTCTGTACGCCGCGCCGAGGATATTCAGCAGGSTGAGGATTACGAAGGGCATTGTAGGTGACAGATTCGTCTTCGTCGTCTTAGTTGAGTCGAAGGACGTATAGATGATCGCGATGAGCTCAACGAATGGGAACGAAATGGTGACAATCTTCAATAGCGATGGGTTGAGTCCAGCAGCAGCGATAGTTCGATAGGGTACGTACCCGATAACTCCACACAACCATCATCCCATGCGTCCAATCAAACCAAGAAGATGTACTGGACATGCGCCCTTTGGACGGGGCGACGGAGACGTTGTACGCCATCAAGACATTGACGAGGAGGAAGGGTAGTTTCAACAACGGTGAAAGCATTGTCATGGGACTGATGCACCCTGGGATCTCTTCTTGAAGATATTTATATGG
>JAPEVF010000306.1:0-25629 GCA_029747585.1 Pleurotus djamor | reverse complement strand
ACTCTATCTTTGGCTGCAGRCATTTCTGCTGGCCCGAATATGAGTGTATGTTCCCTTGTCGAAACATCAAAGAAGCATTGAGAAGGCGCTCACTGATGTATGAGGTCTGAAGCCGCAAGAACAGAGGCTCAAGGATCTGGTAAGCCCAGCAGGGGAGTCCCCGAAGAGAAGGTCCTGTAGATTGGTTTTCAGAGCTAGAGTACCCGGGCCAATCGAAAGAAAATGAAGGTCACCAAGTCAGGAGGGGCTAGGGGTCAAGAGCGCAGNNCANNCANGTTGTCACTTTCTGCCGTGATGTCGATTCATCGAGCGCACATGGTGATCATCGATCATGGAGCATTGGCTTGTACGTACTTACGAGATCTTGTAGCGTGCTGGTCTCAACAATGATGCAACCATCAACCAAGTAAATCCCTGGAACAAGGCTTGAACTGAACAACGTCCCTACACGCATCTTCTATGGTCGTAGAATCTGCCCAATAAATCGAAGCACATCATCGCGGCGAGCTCGCTTCGGAACGAAGGAATAGCTGGGTACTTAGGTGGAAATTCCCATTTCAATGACAACATAGAGTAGCCCTGGAGTAGTATCCATGTTTGTCTGGTTTACAGAACCGAAAAGAAGAGGCCAACTCTCGCCCCGCCTCCCCCCACTCACAGCAAGTATTCCTTGGTTTGCTGTAGATAAACGTCTACAGCAAATCTCTTGCTGCTTCAACGAATTTATGGGAAGACGGAACCCTCGTGTCTCTCGCTACCCATGCTATCCGTTCCGCGTGTGGATATTCTCGCTTGACGACGGAATTTTGATTCCATCTCCCTCCTCTTCAGGTTACCGCTATCTTTTTGTGTTTCGGAACCGTACTACATACCGCTATGAATTTCGAATTGCGACACTTTTCCCCGTATACATACTGTCAATTTTTTTTTCTGTGTGGTGCGGTCGGAAGCTGGGATGCACCGAGCACCGTCCTCCGTTGTGCGCGCTCAGTCCTGCACCAGTATTCTATGTACGGCATATGTCAGGTTCTGGGTTTGCGATCGCATGGAGATGATTGGGTGGAATGATCAAAACGTGGATAACGGGGTTGAAGCGCTGATGGTCGACCCTGAGACTCTCATCTCAAGCTGAGAAGCCTCGCCCAACAAAACTCCCATAGCATCACCGCTGATCATCTGTTTCATACACAACAGCTCATCACTCATCATGCGTCGCTGCTCGCGTTTACAGTTATTGCAGATGAAATCTATCATGATTCATTTGCAACATATTCTGTGGATGTCGATGGACACTTGGAGCGGTTAAGCCAGGTTGCCGGAGCTAGTTGGGCTTTATTCTTGATACGGGATACGGGGATCTAGATGACCATGATACCAGCTTCAGACCGCTTAGGTCAAAAGCGGTGTTCTACATTTGGAGCTTACCTTGAGGACACATGCGCTGAGGATTCGGGAAATACGCTTAGGCCGTGCTTGATGGAAATTGGGTTCCATAGAGGTACCGAAGATCTGAGAGGGACCAGGTACGTCCATTCATTTTATGCTGATACACCACCGAATGTCAGCGTCACGATGTCAAAAGATCTGATTCTTGAGCTTGGGCTAAGACTATATAAACGATAAACGACGGGACCTCCCCAGTTGCGTTTCTTTCCCCCACTACCACTACCACCACCACTCGATACCACTCGACGTCAACGACCCCAACGTCGACTGTACCAACACCCAATACTCAGTAATAACCATGGATGCATTCAGGGTGTGTATCTTTCCATCCACCCCTCGTTATCCCTCTGTCGCTCCGTTGTACTGTTGTGCTCATCATTCATTTGTTCCTTCGAAACTCACATCAACCATGGAATATATCTAAATTATATCGGGACTCTGTGCATGTTGGTAATATGCTTGGGGACGTGTAGAACACCGATATCAAGAAGTTCGCGAGGATGATCAAGGACCCGGCCTTCAGAATTGGTGATATCGTGTGTACCTTTCTCTCATCCCCTCCCTTCTTCCTCGCCTACTGAGGTAGAGGGTGAGGCTGCGTGGTTGCGTTGTTTTGCTGATATTGTGTTATAGCCCGCGTATATCGATGCAGTCAAAGGTCAGCTTAGCGGGAAAGGCATTGATGATCGGCTTATGTTGGTGCGTTTCATTTTTCCTCTAGATTTACGCGCATATAGTGATGTAACCAACGTGTGTTCTGCCTGAACGTTATGGATTTGTGCAGCTCGAGAAGGCACTGGTGCTCATGTCGCGTCTTGGCTCGGAGAGCGACTTCTCGACGAGGCTTCAGGAACTTGTGATCGATCTACGTACGTTGCATCTACTGCTTAGTTCGCGTTTCAGACGAACCCTGACAACTAATTTCAAACTAATTCGTCATGGTATTTGTTATATTATACAGTGTACAAAGACCTCCCGCATCCGCCTACAGGCTACCTTGCCCTCCCTGCGAATTCGGCTTCGCCGGCGGTGGAGACGGCACTGGATGGCGTTACGTATGCGTACCGCAGTGCGGATGGGAGTAATTATAATCCCTTGATGCCGACGCTGGGGAGGGCGGGGACGCCCTATGCGCGATCGGTCCCGTCGTCGAACTTCATCCCTGCTGCCTCGCTCCCCGATCCCNGGACTGGTCTTCGATACTTTGTTGAAGAGGGAGAGGTTCGAGTCCCCATCCGGGAGGCATTTCCAGTTTGTTCTTCGGCTTCGCGGATCTGGTGATACACAGCTGCTTCAATACCAGCCATCGTGACTGGTCGATCAACAATAACAGCAGTTACTTGGATCTGAGTATCTTGTATGGGAGCTCGGAGAAGGAGGTTGAGAGTGTGAGGAAGCTGGACGGGACGGGGATGATTTGGAATGATGTGTTTGCGGATTCGAGGTTGTTGTTCATGCCGCCCTCGGCGTGTGCGATTTTGGTTCTGCTGAGTCGGAATCATAATGTGCGTCTTTCTTTCATCGGATTACTTTTCTTGAGTTGCGCTGACACTGGCATTTTATTCTATTCTACTTAGTACATCGCGAAGAAAATACTGGATATCAATGAACGGGGAACGTTCAAGAACCCTCCCCCCTCGGATCCGGAACTGAAGAGGAAGCAGGATAACGAGATTTTCCACCGCTCGAGGTTGGTTAACTGTGGCTTCTTCATGCAAATTATTCTGGGGGATTATGTCGGCGCGATTCTCGGTCTCGCCCGTGATGGGTATTCGTGGAGGCTCAACCCGTTGAAGGCGACGAGGGGCTCGAACCACGAAGTGTCGCCGAGAGGGGAGGGTAATGTTGTTTCAATTGAGTTTAATTTGTTGTATCGCTGGCATGCGACGCTTTCGGAGAAGGATACGAGGTGGACCGAGGAGGTGTTTAATGGGTTCTTCCCCGGGAAGAAGTTCACCGAGGTGATCTACTTCCTATCCATTTCGCGCCCATATGTCCTATGCTGATTGTTTATTTTGTGGCGCGTTAGATTACTATCAATGACTTCAAGGAGGCCGCCCATCGCAAGATGGTTAGGGAACTTCCGAAAGATGTTAGGGAGTGGACGTTTGATGGGTGAGTACTGTTGATATGAGGGATCTCCTTCGTTCATTTGGTCTTTGATGATAAACTGATGATGATTATGGCGGCGTTCTTCTAGCTTGAAGCGTGGACCTGATGGGTCATTCAGTGATGACGATTTGGCCAAGATTCTGCAGAATGCGACGGAGTGGTCGTCGGGTGCTTTCAAAGCGAGGGGCACGCCCGAGGTTCTTCGTGTTATTGAGATTATGGGGATTCAGCAAGCAAGGAGCTGGGGAACTTGCTCGGTATGTGATGATCTGCGCTGCTTGTTCGATATTTGGTTGACATGGGATCATTTCAGCTGAATGAATTCCGCAAGTTCATTGGATTGAAACGTGAGTAACAACGTCTTCTTCGCAGAGTAACTTGGCTGATCTCGATGATGGCTTCTAGCGTATGCGAGCTTCAAGGAGTGGAACCCTGACAAGGACGTCTATGTGAGTTGAATGTTGGTCATATGCATGCGAGAAATCAATTGGTTCTTTTACAGACTGCTGCCGAGNCGCTTTACAAGGACATCAACAACCTTGAGCTTCACGTTGGGCTTCAAGCTGAAGAAGCCAAACCACCCATTCCAGGTGCTGGTCTGTGCCCCGGATACACGATCTCTCGCGCTATTCTGGCCGACGCGGTTTGTCTTACTCGTGGAGATCGCTTCCTCACCACCGACATGACGCCGTACAACTTCACATCCTGGGGCTTCCAGGACTGTCAGTTTGACGTGAAGGATGGTGCGTATGGTGGGATGCTCACGAAGCTTCTGTTTCGCATGCTGCCGAGGCATTATACACCTGGATCTGCGTATGCGCATTTCCCGTTCATGGTGCCGGCGGCTATGAAGCAGGCGATGCAGGATGAGGGGAATGCGGAATGGAGCAAGTACACTTGGGAGAAACCATCCCTTCCTAAGCCTTTCGCTGTCGTCAACTCCTTCGCGAGCGTGTCGAAGGTTCTCACACAACCGAAGAGTTTCATTTCGCCTTATGACACAAGGCTGGCTAAATTGACGGCGAATGCATACGCTCAAATCCCTGTAAGTTGCTCAGAGTCACTTCCCTTCCTCCCTTCTTCGATCAGCGGCTGATACATCTCCTCTTCGTAAGGCTGCAGAGGTTCAACGTGTTCTCATTTCGGATAAGCCTAAACTTGCTCAGTACTTCAAAGAAACCACTAGGAAACTCATCGCCGAGAAGTCAACCAATCACGTCGGGTCAAGTGCAAAGTATGTCGATATTGTGGGTGATGTGATCAACCTGGTGCCTGTTTACTGGGCCGCACGTGAAGTTGTGAGTTCTCGTTCGAAATCACCATGAAGTTGCCTTGGATCTCACTGGTTCGCGTAGATTGGGATTCCTCTGATCACAGATGTCGACATTGAGGACGACGATGACGTATTTGAGATCAAGAATCTCTACAAGCGCTTTGCGGATGTCTGCGAGTAAGTTATTTCAGTCACCCCTTGCTCATTCGTTGCATCGCGCTCAAAACTCTTTCCATAGATATGCTTTCCTTAACTTCATCCCCGACGACGACTGGAAGCTCCGTGAATCCGCCCAAGATACACACGACAAAATTACCGGCCTTTCGACGATGCATCTGGCTGGTCTGGCCGGGTTCTCTGTCTTTGACCGGGCGCGCCATGCTCTCCGTAACATCAAGTTTGACTCGCACGAGTTCTTGGAGAAGCTCCGCAAAGACCTCCAGGGGAAGAAAGAAACCTCTCCACCCCCGAAGGAAGTTGCAGCTGCATTGTTTGCGGAGGTTGTCCCAACGGCTGCGCACTTCTCACAGGCCATCACACATGTTGTCAACTTTTACTTGGATGAGCAGTATGCGAAAGAGCGTGCTGATATTGTTCGCCATGCTTCGAGTGGGACGGCGGAAGGCACTGCTAAGGTGATGCAGTATATCCGGGAAGCGTTGAGAATCGATCCTATCGTTAGTTTCTCCCTGTCAATCTTGGTTTATACTAAAGAAGTTTCACAGGTTAGTGGAGTGTATCGAACTGCAACCTCAGCTACCGATCTCGCTGAAGCGCAACCCCGAGCTGGTGATACCGTGTTTGCCAGCATTGTCAATGCAAACATCGACGTGAGTGTTCTTCCCCTTTCCAAGTCCTACCTCCCCTCATTGCTTCAATAGCCCACGGTGTTTGGTAGCAACCCTCTACAACCTGACTTCAACCGTAGCCCAGATCGGGCCGGGATCTTTGCATTGGGTGAATACGGACTTCTTTCGTCTGACTTTTTCCAAGCTGTGAGTCGTCGATGGTTTGCCAAGTCGTATCCCCCTGGCTAAATCTATCTTGCTAGACTGCGCCGGGTATCCTAGCTACGATATTCTCATTGAAGAACGTCGCTCGCGGACCTGGCAACTCTGGAAAACTGAAGCGCTTCCGTGAGGATTGGCACGGAACACCTTCACAACACTACATCACCATGAAGGGAGAGGTTTCGCCGTTCCCTGACAACATGATCATTTCATACACTGCATGAGTTCTTGAAAGTTTTTTTTATTGTAATGGTACATGATGCATGATGTTATACTATGTAAATAATCAAAGCGATCCGATTTGTGGAAATGAACAAGCAACGAGGGTCTGTGAGCGGATGTTTTTTGGTTTTCCTCGTTGACCGTGCTGGCAAGGTACAGACCCACGGGCGCCTCCGAGTGCGGCTTTCAAAGTTCTTCAGGGTGCTCGATCATCCATGTTACTTACTATCATCCGACCCAATCTCCGCAGAGGGATGACAACATCTACAGGCAAGGCTCTTGGTCGTTCTCAACCGAAACTTGAGTTACAAGGAATGTCTTGGGGATGAAATCCCGCGATGTCGGTCGTTTTTACAGATAACCACTCCGCCGCTACTACTGGAAACCGACATCCGAGCTTCGAAGAGACAGACCACACCTCTTCAGGAACCTAGTGCTCTCGAGAAGTTAGTGCCCACACTGACGCTTTATACAATATAATCGCTTGTCAAAACATTGGGAACCCTCGTGCTTTTCGCCCCATGGTCCTAACAGGTCCGCTGGATATAGATCGGGACTTTCTCGGTTGCGTATGTCGAAAAATCGCCACGTCAAAAAAGCCATTCGCGGTCACACTTTGCGCGTACGACCAGGGCTTGGAATACGATCATTCACGAGTTCAGGTCAATCGGCTCGATGACCTCAGTCTACACACTAATTCGCCACAAGTGATTGGCCATATGGGCTGGCGCTCAATCCGACGTGTTTCCGTCTAATTACGGGCCATCCACCCTTTGCTTGTATACAGATCTCAATCCCTCCGCTTGTCGCCCTTTCCGCCTGTTTGCCATCTCCTGCCAAGGCTGGTTGTCTTGTTTTTGGAAAGAATATCTCAGCTATACAGTCGCCCTAGTGCGTTGTGCGGATGTATCTCGCATGCCGAGCTTTGTTCTGGAGGTGGGGTTAAATACGGAGGGGTAGCCGAACACGCTACGCATCAAACCACCCCGTCTACTCCACTCCCCCACATCTTCTCCCAAGATGCGTTTGGGTGTTGGTCTGAGTCTTCTCTCGCTCGTGGGTTCCGGTATGTTCGCTTCGCGTTCTCTGCCCTAGATCTCATCACAGTCTCACCACGCTTCTGTCTGCGTCATTGCGTTTATTATTATACAGCCCTCGCGCAAGTCGCCGCCCCATTCGTTGACCCCGACACTGGAATACCCTTCGTCGGTCACACCGATGTAGTCCATCAAGTGCAGTATGGAGTTGTCTTTCCGCCTCTCGCTGCCTCAGGGCCTCAATCCGATGAGTTCATTGGTGTCATCACTGCACCCATCGCTGCACGCTGGGTTGCCTTAGCACTCGGTGGTAACATGTTGCAGAACCTTTTGCTCGTCGCATGGCCAAATGGAAACTCTGTCGTTTCGTCCACACGTTTCGCGACGTGGGTTTCTCCTTTGTATGCAGCTTTCTTGGTACTCACGGTACACTAGTGCATATGAACTCCCCTTGTAGCTGCTTCTTCGATTTTCCTGGAGGAGTGATTACTTACCCTCATCGCTAGGCCATATTCCGGCCCACAAATCACCAACTTGGAGCACACCACGGTCAATGCCACCCACTGGAAATGGGTATATCGCTGCCAGAACTGCACCAGTACGTCTCTTTCTTGTTGTCATCGAAATCTCGTTGCCTACTGAACTCACCCAGCCTGGGGAACCGGGGGTCGTCTACCCGTTGAGAGTGGTGGAGTCCTCGCCTGGGCTTACTCTGCCAATCCCGTTGCCACTCCTTCCAACCCCAACACAAATTTCGATGAACACACTGATTGTAAGCCTTGAAGCATAGCTCTCTCCGAGCAGATCTAATCGGGGTATCCCACAGTCGGCTTCTTTGGAATTGGTCTTGTAGATGCTCACGCTAGTCAGGAAGACTACGACCATTGGGCTTCAGGTGGTCTAGGAGGAGGCAGTGGCACCCCTACTTCTCAACCTCCCTCCTCCACCACTCCGACCCCCACGGCTTCAGTATGTGTTATCACCGTCGCGTTTAGGACATCCAGTTCACCCTAGCCTTCCCTATATAGGCTACCCCATACGACTACATCGTCGTTGGCGCTGGACCTGCCGGTCTCGTCACTGCTGACCGTCTATCGGAAACAGGGAAGAAGGTCCTCTTGATTGAGCGTGGTGGTCCTTCTACATGGGAGTCTGGAGGACGCTACCAACCAGAGTGGCTCGCTGGTCAGCCGGTAAGTATTCGAGCCCCAACTCGGTTCTTATGTCTGACCCACACGTATATAGTACACCAAATTTGACGTCCCAGGTCTTTTCGAGTCTATGTTCTCCGACGGTAACCAATTTTGGTGGTGCAGGGGTCAGTCTTCATCTTTTCTAGCTGGCACGTAGCCCTCAACCTTGTGGGGATTGGCAGATATCAACGTATTCGCTGGATGTCTTCTTGGTGGTGGCACGGCTATCAACGGAGGGTGAGTGGTGTATCTCGCTATAGTCTTCCCCCAAAGTCCTCAATTCTCGGGATACAGTCTATACTTCTATCCTCCGGACTCGGACTTCTCTGTCGCCAGTGGCTGGCCTAGTTCATGGGCGAATCACCATCCTTACACGAACAAGTTGAAGGCCCGTCTTCCCAGTACCGATGCGCCCTCTACAAATGGTCAACGATACCTCATGCAAGCCTTCGACGTTGCCAAACGCCTCCTCCAACCTCAAGGCTACAACCAAATCACCATCAATGACAACCCTGATCACAAAGACCATGCCATGGGTTACAGTTCTTACTATGTACGTCTCCGTCCTCCATCAGTTTTGCAAATGCATAGGCTTAAACATGGCTTTTCTTCAGTTCAAAAATGGAAAGCGCACTGGACCAGTCGACACATACTGGAAGACCGCCATGACTCGTCCCAACTTCACTTACAGAGATTACACTTTCGTTACCAACATCGTCAGGGAAGGCACTCGTGTCCTTGGTGTCCAAACAAATGACACCTCTCTCGGTCCGAATGGCTTCATCCCCGTCACCCCCAACGGTCGCGTCATTCTTTCAAGCGGTACCTTCGGTTCCAGTCGTCTCCTCTTCACCGCTGGTATCGGTCCTTCTGACATGATTGGGATTGTTTCCAACGATCCTGTTCTTGGTCCTGCTCTCCCTCCACAGGCTTCTTGGATTAACCTCCCTGTCGGTTATAATGTTCAGGATAACCCATCAGTCAACGTGCGTCTGTTTCGCCTTTCTGCTTTTCTCTTGCCGAGCTAACTGTATGTGGTGTTGGGCTAAAGTTGGTCTTCACCCACCCCGACATCGACGCCTACGAAAACTGGGGCAACATCTGGACCAACCCCAGAGCTGCTGATGCCGCTCAATACATCAGCAGTCAATCTGGTGTCTTCTCCCAGTCTTCTCCAAGGTTTGTCTGTTTGGTTTGAAGTTGACGAACACGGTTTTAATCATCGGTATAGATTGAACTTCTGGCGCGCATATGGTGGCTCTGACTCCAAGACTCGCTACGTTGGTGACACCATCATTATCATTTGATGACTCACTCAATGTCGCTTAGATGCAAGGTACTGTCCGTCCCGGCGCCGCCTCGGTCACTACTTCGCATCCATACAACGCCAGTCAAATCATGACAATCACACTTTACCTGTGAGTTGATTATCTTTCGACTTAGTCCTCATTGGTGCTAATTGGATGTTATTAGCTCGACTGGTATCACCTCCCGTGGTCGCATCGGTATCGATGCCGCTATCCGTCCTCGTGTCTTGGTCGAACCTTGGTTGACCGATCCCATCGACAAGGCCGTCCTCCTCCAAGGTGTTGGCGATATCGTCGCAGGTATCAGCAATGGTACGCTCTGTGCAGCATTCTCACTTTGATTATTTGGCTCATCATCCTGGCGCAGTTTCCGGATTGACGATGATCACCCCCGATAACACCACAACCTTCACTGACTACGGTAAGCCCAAATTTGATACGTCAGTTTACAGAAACTGATTTTCCTTGGTAGTCAACAACTATGGAACTGTGAGCATGCCAAAGCCGAGGTCGACGCCGTTTCTAACACTTTCTAGGGAAACATGAACTCCAACCACTGGATTGGAGCCAATAGCATTGGTACAAGCCCAAGCAACGCCGTCGTGGATCAAAACACCAAAGTGTTTGGCACAGACAATCTCTTCGTCGTAGATGTAAGCTTCCTAACTCTTGATCAGAGAATTGTGCTCTAACTTCGCGTTTCTTCAACGTAGGCTTCCATCGTAAGTTTTCAATGGCTTTCTCACTCACCTTTTCTCACCGTATACACAGCTGGTTTCTATGCCTATGAGCAATCCCCAAGGTACTATCATGGCAGCTGCAGAGCAGGCTGTTGCGAAAATTATCGCACTTGCTGGTGGTCCTTGAGTGAATCATTGATACCCTTCGTTCCTCACAAAATGTATTGTACACTGGAATATACTGATATATCCTTTCTGACGAGTTTGAGCTTCGCTCCCACTATTTAGAAAATTCAAGATAGAAACTCCATGATGCAATCAAGAACCTGTATGGACATGAGAGGGCGAGTGTGACTGGTGCATCCTGTACTCTAGCGGAGGTCTGTTCGGTCATGTGGCCGAGGACTCTTTCTATGTAACTACATTCGTACGCTCTCGCTTCTGAAACGCTACGTCTGTCTGGCTTGTAATCTACCCACCTACATACTTTCAATTTGCCTTGTCTGTAATTACCGAGAGGCCGATGCTCTAACGATGCTGATGAATGCGTCCATGGGGCCATCCATGGGGCGTATAAAGGGTTCGAATGGGTGTTATGGACTTCTCAGCATTGGCATACTATGTCTTCTGCCCTGTTTAAGCTCCCCTTCTTGCTTGTGAATTTCCTGGTGGCGTACAACGATTCTGGCGCCCCATTCAAAGGTCGTACGTCCAGTATATCTTGGTTCGATTGGACCCATGGGATGCTGGTAGTATGGATTTATCGGGTGAGTATCCTGTTATGTAGCAGCAGTCTCAGCCTGACCTGACTTTGACCTGGCTTACATAGATTATCACCATTCCCTTCCAGCTCGTCGAAATCGTCGTGATCATCTATACATTTTCATTCGCCAAATCAGCGGACACGAGCATCTCATTGACGGCACCTTTCATCTTCTTCAGCCTGGTCAATGTTGTAGGCTCGGTATACAGACGACACTGCATGAACTTCCTCGGCGATCAGTTTACCTTCAAAATCGGTATCAAAGAGGGGCACAAACTTGTCACTACAGGCCCTTATTCAATTGTCCGACACCCATCTTACACGAGTGGTTTCGTGGTAAGCTGTGCTAGCATCGCGAGTCAGCTTATTCCAGGATCATGGACCCCGGACCGCACATTCATTGGTGTCGACGTGTGGTTCGGGAGAGCAATGGTGTTTTCGCTGTCGTGTTTGGTCATGACGCCGAGTTTGATTGCGCGGATGAATTTGGAGGATAGGATGTTGAAGGCTACATTCGGCAGAGAATGGGAGAAGTACAGGGACGGTGTTCGGTTCAAATTTTGTCCAGGAGTGTATTGAAATACTGGTGGATTCGCTCCAAGGATCATTATTCGCAACGACTTCGCTACAAAGTAGTCCATGAGCAAGACTATCTTACCAGTAGTTGATTGGTTCGGTTTGTACTCGGATATCGATGGTGGCACCTACAACACAGAACTGGGAGTTAAACCTCTGGAACGCGGTGCTTCAAAGGAACACCTTTTGTTGAATTGGGCAGCGGTTATCAGGCCGGCTTTGTCCATTACTTCCAGTAGATCCGTACTAGTCCAAACTCTGCAGCTGTTCACGGTTGATGTCCGAGTAAATGTGACCCCACCTGCCAGTTTCAAGATCTGGCCACGCTGAGCACGTCGTCGCACGAGTAAAGGTGCCCAAGAGGGATTACTGGTTGCTCTTCCTAAGCGAAACGGGACTCCTTTCCGCAACGGGGAAGTAGGAACAGTAGTTCCTCGCCTGTCCATTGAACTGGATCACCTGAAGTGCATCATCCTCTTGGTCGCAACGTGCATTGAGCCACCAGATGAGAGCATGGTGACCTCCATATTCAGGGTACGAAAGCGAGGCGGAACCAAGTCACCGAAGCAAGTCACCGAAAGTTCCGCTAAGTCGTTTTGCTCCAGAGAGTAAGGGTCAGGTTGGAGTCCTCAGTCAAGCCGCCACTAACTCAAGCGCCCATCAAGCGCCGCGAGCTAAAATTCTCGCCGACGACTGGGCCCAGACGATCTTCCGAGTCTACATCCACAGGCGTCGTCGGCGCATCGAGTTCCTCCGAATATTTTGGGAATATTCCTCCCCCACTGCAGCCCCTTCGTAGCAGTCACTCCACTAGACCCCTCGGGGCTATATTGACCGAGACGTCTTCCGTCGCTTGTCACGGAGTCGTAAGTTGTTCATTAGACAAATGTACGGTTCGACATGACTTGTTTTGTCGTCAAACTCACTATTGACCTCGTCTAAGGACCAAAATAAATATTGATCCGATCCATCCTAACTGAGGCCCGTATTTTCGACTATTACGTTGAAGATGTGAAGATGGACGTGGTTCGAAAAATGCCATGAACTTTTTGGCACCGCTTGTTGGACTTGGGGAACCGGAAGTGTAGTGTAAGTGTAATCGGATGCTTCATCCCAACCAGTGGGGGATCTTCCGAAGAGACTTTCCAGCAGTTCGTTGGAGTGGTTCCAGAAACGAGACGCGAAGTCAGGACAGAGATAGGAGTCAGGAGAACACACCCTTCAGAACTCTGTATTGGGGCCTTAAGGAGGTTAATCGCAAGCACCTGACCTCGACTCAACACTTCTTGTGCTCCTTCCATCATGTCGTCGTCGGAAACCGTCTCCAACGATACTGCCCGCCTAGGAAAGCGTCGCCGTCTCGATGATGACTCGGACCTCGACCAGACACCCTCTCTCATCGCCTCCTCTCCTCAGCCGTCGTCATCTACTCCGGTTGCTCCTCAGACTGTGACCAAGTCGGACATCAGTTCGCTACTGTATAAACTAGCCGAAACGCTGGACAACATTCCCGAGGAATCCTTTAGATCGCGAGCCCGCCAGACGCCGGCGACGTTCAAGTTGACCCACACCATCTCACTAACACTCGCATCTTCGAACGAAAACGAAAGCATGAAATCTTCACTTGAGCCCCTATACGCCGAACTTTTTGCTCTTTCAACCAAGGCCCGGTGTACGGTGAGTTTTCGTTCACTCAACACTATCATCATTACTTATAGCCGTTGTGTAGGATAAGAATGCACCCTTCTGGATTCGCCCCATCTTCAAGCGAATTGAGGATCTTCTCCCACCAAACCAAGTCCTGTTCATCTCCCCAGACGATGTCGGAGGGCCCAAAGGCAACTTTACGGATTGGAGGATGATCATTGCGCCTCAATCATCTATGAACCCCATGAACTTGAGTATGTATATATCTGTTCTCAATGTCCCTTTTCTCAATACATATGTTCAGATGGCCTCATTGTCGAACCAGATGGTGAGGAAGCCAGCCAGGCAACCAATTTCTATTTCATGGATGCCTCGCGGTCGACGGAGAACGGCACGCTTGCCATAGACAATATAAACATCATTGATGTAGCTTTGCGTAACATGCACCACCTGGCCGTCAAATGCAAGTGAGTGCTCACCGTACCAAGTGCCAAACGCTTCTTCATAATGACTTCGGGAACATTTAATCTTTAATTGCTTTGTACCAGCAAACCAGTTATTCGCGGCGTCATCACAAACGGCACAGACTACTCCTTCCTCATGCTACAAATCCCCGGACCCTCCACAGTCTCACCCACCTGCACCTACGCTGTCTCCGTCTCTATCGCAATGCAATGGGACGAAAACTCCATCCTGCATAAACTGACTGTTGATGTAATTTCTTCCGCTGTGGCTCAATGGGTACGTTTACCGTTTACCGTTTTACTTTCAAGCGACCTTCAAGTTTCAACGGGTTCTTCTAATATTGTGTTCGGCAATTTGACATCCTTTTGTGCAGGCGATGGAATCGAATAATCCCGAAATCGACGAACGGTGGTTTAAACTCAAACCCTTTCCCCCCGCCCCCACGGTATGCCCAAAACTCATCTACTCATCTCCTTGTGGTGCATAACTATTGGATCACAGTCAACCCAAACATAGCCAGCCTGCTTAGACCTTAGACTAGGTCCTAGCCTCCTAGTAGTATTTGTTATAAATTACCTTGCTTGTAAGATTTCCGCCGTGGAATTCAGAAGTAGATCTCCGCGCCTCGATGCGTTGAAGCTGCGCCCCAATACCAGAGTTCTGACCTGACTCCTATCTGCGTCCTGACTACTTGACTTCTTGGGAGCATGCACAGTGCAGCTAGCCTCTACTGAGTGCTCGGGTACGTTGTGGGTTCGCCGCCGTGGCTTGAGAGGATGTGTGACACGGCGATGGTTTGGAATGATCACACTTACTCTACATTCCAACAAGCGACAAGCGGTGCGAATAATTCGTAGTATTTTTCCATCTTCGTAATCGTCGAAAATACGCCACCGTGTCTTAAGTTCTTACTTGTTGGCTTGAAGGAGAGGGGTGGATCAAAGCACTGTTTAGGTCTTGGATGAGGTTAATAGTGAGTGTGACGACAAAACGAGTGATGTCGGAACGTATGTTTGTGTATTGAACAACGAGCGCGACAAAGCGGCGGAAGAAGTCTCGGTCAGCATAGTACCAACTCCAGAGGAGCGTGGTGGACTGGCACGAAGGGCGTTCCGTTCAAACTTTGTCTAGGAGTTCATTGAAATACAGCCTTTCAGGTGGATTCGACGCTCCAAGGGATCATGATTTGGAACGACTTCGCTACGAAGTCGTCCATGTACAAGACTATTTTACTAGTAGTTGATCAGTTCAGTTTGTACTTGGATATCAATGGTGGCACTGACAATAAAGACTTGCGCGTTATGTAAACGTTAAACCTCTGCAACGCGGTGCTTCAGAGGGACACCTTCATCTACATACCTCCGAGTCCTTGAATTTGGCAGCGGTTATCAGGCGGGCTTTGTGCATTACTTCCAGTAGATCCCTACCAAACTCTGCAGCTGTTCACGGTTGATGTCCGAGTAACTGCGACCTCGCCTGCCAGTTTCAAGATCTGGCCACGCTGAACACAACTAAAGGTGCCCAAGAGATTGCTGGTTTTCGGTACCGGGTAGTGGGGAAGGAGTAATGGTAGTTCCCCGTTGCTCAGGCCTGTCAGGCTGTGACCTGTCCAATGAGCTGCGTCACCCGAGGTGCATCGTCCTCTTGGTCGCAACGTGAATTGAGCCACCAGATGAGAACATGTTGATCCCCATATCCAGGGTACGAAAGCAAGATACCGAAATTTGCATCAAGTTTTTTTTCTGAAAGGCTTGAAGGGCTGCCGGTTTGGGGCACAACTTGATGTTCATGTTCATTTATGATGCTACAGTAAGACATCATGCATCAAGCTTCAAGTTGAGCATCCAGATCTCAGTGTTCTGCTGACCGCGTCCATCTGGACGAGAGGGTAACGTGGGGAGTCGGGGACGTCGTGGGGAATTGGGGCCACTTGAATCGGGCGCGGGCTCGGCAGACTGGTGAATAGAAGCAGCGGACTGGGAAGAAGTCAGGGAGGGATAGGGAGATTCTCTATGGACAGGTTGGTTTCCAACGTGGGGAGGGGATCTGTAGGGAGGGGATCTTCATGATAAGTATTATATGCGTTTTTTAAAATTATATTGAGAGAAAAGGAAGCTGGGGTGGAGCGAGGTGTATCTTGACGACGACATATATGATATGCTAGAGTATAAAAGGCATGAATTCCGAAAGAAGAGAGTGAGGAACAATGAAGATGACTAGCGAAGATTCCGGCAGGTGATGGACAGAGATTTATCTAAGAGTAGATAGTACTAGTAGGGAGGGAGGTATGAGGAAGTCCGTGTTTACATGATGACGCACCAAGAGGTTTGCTGTTGGGAAACACAGGAATCAGTTAATCACGTCATGAGATTGGATTGGGACGAGACAAGAGAGGAAAGGGCGCGTAACGTTGTTTCACAGGCATTGCTGAACGTTCAGATGTGCAAGGCGGCCCGTCGAGTTTGTGGGCACGACGTCTGGGCAGAAATGTTAGTGGGAAACTGAGGCCGAGACCATCATGGGTGCGTTGGCAGGAAGGGAATGAATGATGCGGCGCGGGGATAGAGGAACAAGACTGTGCATCACTATTATGATGGTCACGGCTGAGAGTGGGGGAGAATGTGGATGGAGAGGGTTGACGCGGACGGGCAACAAGGCGACGAGCGATGGATAGGAAGCATCCATATTGGTGCGAGAGAAGAAAAAGCATGTATAGATTCCGGATTGTAAAAGAGAGGGAAGAGAGATGATGATACCGACGACCGACTACTATACGAGATTACATGATGACGCAACAAGAGTTTTGCTGTTGGGAGGCGCGAGGAATGTGAGATACGGATGGCATGTATGCTGTGAGTGAAGGCGACTGACCTTCTTTGCGGTCTTGTAAAACATCTTGCTCTGCGCAGACAGAGCTGTTGACCGTTCGACCAGATTATCCAGCTTCTCGCCACGCTCCAGGACGGACTCGATCGTCTTGTGCTGCGGGAGGGATGAGTAGAGTAAGTGGAAGGAAGGGAAGGAGACGGACGAGGACGATCTTTGTCTCATCCAACTCTTGCTGGACCCGCATGATCGTATCCGCTTGCCTTGGATCTTGATATCGCTGGAGGTACGAGTTGATCTCCTGGAAGGAAGGGTTGGCGTATGCGGATGTGGGTACTTTTGCGGTAAAGTCGTCGAGGAGTTTGGTGAGGAGGGAGAATGCGGGGCGGACGGGGTATTCTTGGTCGGTTATGATCACGGCTGCCAGCTCTTCTGCTCCTCCTCGATTGTAGACGTGTGCGACATAGTTGTTTTCCTGGACACTCTGTCTCTGTCCCTGGGGCGTGCGCTCTGCTACGGTCTTGGACAGGAAACCCATGAACTCGCCGACAGAGCCGCGCTGGTAGAAGGAGAAGGACGAGAGGTCTGTTGCATTTGCGAGGACTGTGCACGGCGACGACGGCTTTGCTTGGAAGACAGAGAGCGAAAAGATCTTGACCATTGTGGTGGAGGCGAGGCAAACTCATGAGCGGCTAATGGTTGACGAAAAGAGGGTGGGAAGTGAAACCGAAACACTTGCAACCACATTGCTTCGTCGTCGTGAAACACATTGCCCAGGCGTATATATACTGCCCTTCCAATGGTTGTGTTCTGCATAGGCTGCGCCTCTCCGGGTCAGGTTTACCCGTTACTCATTGCTCTCGACAACGCCAACGACGACGACAAACGACAGTTATTATTATGGTCCTCATCCGTTCCCGAACCTTTCTATTCTGTCTGCCGGTCAGATATGGTGTCCTCGTTCTCTCCGTCCTGAGTATCCTTGGAGGCGGCGCTTTGGCGGCGTTTGGGTTCCTCATTGCCATCACCCAGTCCCTTCGACGCGGTGTCCCGCCTGATAGATCCGTCGAGGCCGCGTTTTACCTGCAAGGTTTGGCTTATACCGCGCTCACTCTCGTCGCTATCGTTGGGTCCGTGCACCGCTTTCTCCCTCTCTCACGTATATATTGCTGACACCAAGACAACGCGTAGATTCGTCGTCTCCATCCTCAAGCGACAACGCCTTATCTACCTCTACGGCGTCACCCTCCTCTCCCTCTTCTTCCTCGCACTCGTCTCGGGCGTATTCAGCATCGTCGTCCTCTTCTATACGGACGCGCATGTCGAGTGTTTGGCTGCGTTGCCGAACCCACCTGCTACGACCTGTGATAATTCGGCGTTGGTGTCTGGGTTGATGGTGGGGTTGTACGTCCTTGTTTGGGTGATCGTTGCCTGTGAGTTCCTCCCTCCCCATCCTTCCTTTTGGTGTTTCTGACGGGTATAACAGATGCGTGTGTTATGATACCGAATTACGCAGAGGAGATTTCCGTGCAGGCTCATCTTTCCTCCACCACCGCCTCTTCCTCCTCGTCGTCGTCGAAACGCCCCGCAATGACCATCAGCCATCCAAAACTCCATTTCCACACCACCTACAATTCATACACCCCAACAGCCGCAGAATATCCGTTCACCGATCCCCGTCAGGCCTTTGGTGTGTCTGCAATCCGTGCCTCGGCTGTGCATCCCCCGTCACCGCTTCCGCGTACGAGTATCACGCATACGCCCATTACCAATACGCCGATTGTGTATACGCCCTCGTTGGCGGCGACGTTCCCGGCTGTTCCGAGGACGCCGAGGGTTGTTGTGTAAACCTCTTTATAATGGATATCCAAGTCATGAAATCCATTTTATGTAAACAAGAACACTTGGAGCCTTTCATAGTTCAAACGTACGTTCAACGTTACGTTCAGTCCACATTATCCGGTATCCCTTCCCGCAAGGCTGCCAACTTGAAGGTCGAGCTCGGGACTTGGACAAAGCATAAACATAAAATATGAATAATGTCGGTTCGACTTGAATGGCAAAGTATCCAAGACGTGTATTGTTTGTTGTGTGGGTGCCCGTTTACTGCATGTGAAGTTACGTGAAGTTGACATTGTGAGATGTTGCCCTTTGATCTCAGTGCTCACTGGTTCTGCGTATGTCCGTCCACCGTCCACCGGTGACCGATGTCGTGCGAGGACAATTACAAAGCTAGACAAGGTGTCAGTGGCACAGACCCCAATGCTACTGGTTTTGTGGAGGTCGTTCCAACTTCTTTGCAAACCATCACGCATGTTATCACGCATATTGTGATGTTTTTTTTTGCTTGGATGAGGGGTGAACGGTAAGTATGCGTATGTGAAGGGATTTGCTCGAGCGTGCTGATTATTTATGATTATTCGCCATGCAATTCAACTGCTAAAGTGATTCATCCCTCCGCTTGTCGCCCTATAATGAGCGGACCGCCTGTTTGCTATCTCTCCTGCCGACTTCCAAGGATTTACATAGTAAGTAGGAGTCAGGACCCCCATACATGAATCATGATACGACTAGTAGTCGTTGGAACTTTGCAGGTCTCGTCACTGCTGACCGTTTATTCGGAAACAGGGAACAGGGAACAGGGGAGAAAGTGCGCTTGATTGAAATTTGAGCGTGGTGGTGGTTCGACATGGGATCCAGCCGGTGTGCATCATGTCTGACCTATATGTTGTATGGTGTATGGGCATAGGACACCAAAATTCGACGTTCCAGGTCTTGTCGAATCTATATTACCTGATGCCGTAACCTTGTGGGGATTGGCAGATATCAACGTAAGTATTTGGTATTTGCAGGATGGCTTCTTGGTGGTGGCACGGGTGAGTGATGTGCTTTGGTACGGTCTTTGTGTAAAGTTCTCAATTCGCGGGATACAGGCTATACTTCTATGATCTGCAGTTGGAGCCAGGTGGCTGGTCTAGTTACATGGACAAGTACCGATGCGCCCTCGGGCCTCTACGAATGGCCAACGCTATCTCATACAAGCCTTTGATGCTGCCAAACGCCTCCTCCAACCTCAAGGCTACAACCAAATCACCATCAACGACAATCCTGATAACAAAAACCATGCTATGGGCTACAGTTCTAATTCTAACTATGTACGTCTTCCATCCTTCGTCAGTTTTTCAATGCATAGGCTTACACGTTCTTTTTCCTCAGTTCAAAAACGGAAAGTGGAAAGTGCATGGGCATTGACCTGTCGTTCGTTACCGATATCGTCAGGGAAGGCTCTCTCGTGTCCTTGGTGTCCCAAACAAATGACACCTCCCTCGGTCCTCGTATGAGGCTTCATCCCCTTCACCCCCAGTCATGTCATTCTTTCATTGTTCAAGCGGTACCTTCGGTCCCAGTCGTCTCCTCTTCACCGCTGGTATCGGTCCTTCTGACATGATCGGGATTATTTCCAACGATCCTGCTCTTCCTCCACAGGCTTCTTGATTGATCTTCCGGTCGGTCATAATGTTCAGGACGACCCATTGGTCAACGTGTGTCTGTTTTGGACTTTCATCTGTGTTCTCAATGAACTGACTGTATGTGTTGATGTGCTAAGGGCTAAGGTTGGTATTCGCCCACCCCAATATCAATGCCCACGCGAACTAGGTAGTAGGGCAACATCTGGACCAACCCCAGAGCCGCCGATGCTGCTCCAATAGATTAGCAGCCAATCCGGTATTGTCTCTCAGTCATCTCCCAGGTTCGTCTACTATTTGATTTCAAGTCGTTGAACACGGCTGAATTGTTGGTCTAGAATCTAGATTGAATTTCTAGCGAGCGTGTGGTGGCTCTGACTCTGCGACTCGGTGGTGGTGTTGTTTGTTACCTTCATGACTGGATAAATGTACTCATTGGCAAGGCACAGTCTGTCTGGGAGCCGCTTCCGTCACCACTTCGAAGTTCGTACCCAGTCTCCAGACCATCACACCTTACCTGTGTCTTTCCGCTCATTACTACGCGATGCTCATCCCATGTCACTAGCTCAACTGGCATCACCTCCCGTGGCCGCATTGGCATCGACGCCGCCATCCGCCCTCGTGTCTTGCTCGACCCCTGGTTGACCGATCCCATTGACGACACCAAGGTGTTGATGATATCATCGCATCAACCATGATACATTTCTTTTAACCTGTAAACCTGTTTTCCTATTTACCTGATCAAATTTGACATGGTTTCTGAATTCACCCCCGCGACACCACAACTTTCGCCGACTACGGTAGGCTCAGGTTTGATACGCCCACTAATAGTTTGTTTCTATTTATACACATGATGACTGACAACATCATATACCTACTCGACGGTTGATTGACCTTCACTGGCCTGATGCTAATCACATTTATTCCTACTCTAATGCAATTGTTATTGATACGTACGATACGTAACTGAGTTTTGGACATACCAAGGATACGGTTCAAGTTTGAACCACTGCTCATCAATTTCAGGGTTGTTCGAGTCCATTGCCTGAAAAGCCAAAGAGAAAATGTCAAATTTCCAAGCCTGAAGTTTGAACGAGTAAGCGTATGTACCCATTGAGCCACAGCAGAAGAGATGATATCAACGGTCCGTCTATGCAAAATGGAATTTTCATTCCATTGCAATCCGAAGGGAACAGAGGAAGCATAGTTGCAGGTGACGGTATGGGGTTTGGGGATTGGCAACATAAGGAAGACATATTCTATGCCGTCTGTGATGACGCCGCGAATAATTGATTTCCTGATAAAAGTGAGCCTAACTCCTGGAGACACAAAGCAAACACAAATCAATTCAGACTCACTCGCATTTGACAGCCAAATGATGCATATTATGCAGTGCCAAATTCGTGATGACTGGGTCGTCTATACTGACTTTGCCTCCCTTGGTGTACCGGGATGCATCCATGAAATAGAAATTAGTTGCCTGACTGGCTTCCTCGCCATCTGGTTCGACGATGAGGCCATCTGAACATATGTATTGAGAAAAGGGACATTGAGAACAGATATATACATACTCAAGTTCATGGGGTTCATGGATGCTTGGGGCGCAAGAATCAGCCTCCAATCCGTGAACTCCCCTTCTGGCCCCCCGACATCATCTGGGGAGATAAATAAGATTTGACCAGGTGGGAGGAGGGGCTCAATTCGTTGAAAGATTGGGCGAATCCAGAAAGGGGCAGTCTTGCTCTGTGAGACATTGGTAGCTGTCAAATGCACCGCTGTATCGTTGAAAAAATGAAGACTCACCGTACACCGGGCCTTGGTTGAAAGGGCATGAAGTTCGGCGTACAGGAGGTCGAGCGATGGCCTCCTATTTTCGTCCGAAAGTGCAGATTGTAAGACGATGGTGTGGGTAAGCTTGAAGGTCACGGAGGTCTTGCGAGCTTGCGATTCTAGGCTTTGACTGACCTTGGCGGCATCGAAAAATGATTCAGCTAATGTACGGAGAACCGAACAAAGGTCCGACGGGTCCAGATGAGTCAGTGACTGGTGTACACCTAAGTCATTGTTGAGACGGCGGCGCTTGCCTAGGGAGGCGGTATTGTTGGCAGTATCGTCAAAGACAGGCTCAGATTCGGACGACATGATCGAGTGAGGCCTTCACCGCGATTTCAGCGTCTTTATGGCANCTTTTGTCAGCCCCTGTCTGAGAACCAATTCATGTTGACCCCTGTCTGAGTTCAACCAATTCAACTGGAGAGACGGAGGCGCGACAAACAGAGTGGAGAATGACAAAGAAACAGGTGCTCAATCAGACATTGGGGAAAACAACCTTCTTTGTCAATCTCGTGAGCCATGAAAAGTCCGGCTGAACCTCCCTTCAGGAACTCCATTCCATTGCTTGGACCACAGTGGATTCCAGTGGATAAATTCTCAGTGTATCTCCAATGGAGACTTGACAAAGAAGCCAATACATACAACCACTTTATTGTACTTCATTACCCACTGGAATTCAGTGACTAATTGATTAGGTGGGTCCAAGATGTTTCCTCTGGAAACCCACCGGATACTCAATTAGAAGAAGAAGAGTCCATGATGGATACATATGGTAGAAAGTCCACAGGAATCCACTGGAAGCTATGATGGTCATGTGAGATAGAAAGGAAACCACGCATATATCTACCAGACGAACAGGATCTTGACTTCAACCTTTGCTCTTGTTGATCAAACTTGGCTACAGTCGATTCCACTGGTTGCCACTGAAGTAGTTTGAATTATTGATATAAACAGCTGCTTAATCTTGCTAGTGATGATTTTCCTTTGAGTATCTGGATTAGTAATATTGCTCATTCAAGGTATGTGATACCCACCACATTGGATTTTAGAATTAATTCAACACACTGATGCAACTTTTGCAGTGGGTTCCAGCTGGTTTTCTAGTTGAATGCCACTAGTGTGCATTGAAATGCAAGAAATAAAATTCCAGAAAGAAAGGACCCCTCGTGTTGAGCTAGAGTCAAGCTGACACTGGGGTGGCTAACACTAGATAGAACCAACTGAACCGGGCGGCATGGATTCCACTAAATAAATTTATCTACATCTGAACCAAGGGTTACAAGTCACCATTCCGAACCAAGGTGAATATTTTCAAGAAATCAGCACCAAGGCTCCTGCTTTGTGAGACGTGGAACTGGTTAAAGGCAGAAGAATGGAGTGGGGAATCCATTACAAGGAAATCAAAGTTGAGAAACGTACAGGAGTAGCCATTGCACAACCACTTGAATTGTCTGCCTGGCAACTGTGATGGCCCGAGAACTGTGTCTATGATTGAATGTGTCCAGGATTAGAGACGCATAATAGCCCTGTTGTGACTGTGGCTTGCCAAGCCAGGGTTAGGTATTACTAACTGTTCTACATGATGATGCTCTTGTAGACCTGGAACACACATATCAGACATATTTCAGCAATGGCTTGTCCATTATCATATTCAAATAAAGTCAGTGCCACATGTCATCATTTGCCTCACCTGAATCCTGACAAATAGCATGAAGATTGGGGAATACATGTGAGGGATGATGGACATTGTCCTTCAAATAATACAAGAAGAGCCACTGTTGTTATGGTTGGAGAAGAATTGCATAATGTCATTTTTCACATTGCTTTCTGAAGTCTGTTATTACCAGGATTAATTGCATCCAAGGATTGTGTGTTGCATGTGATCTTTGCCATTGGGGAAGAAAGTGACTGTTTTCAAGGCATAGTCAGTCAGCTATAACCAAAGCCTATGTATGATCTGAAACAGGCACATCAAGCACATTCAACCACCTCCTGACCTATCTCAATGATTACTGACAGGTATAGGTAGAAAATGGACCATTCCAGTCAAACATCCAGTGGAGAATTGACCAGAAGAGAGACTGTGCCCTAGAAATCTACAGAAAATTATCCACTGAGGTCCAAGGAAATAGATGAAGTTCCTGAAGGGAGCTACTGACTTTGCTTTTACCAAGACTGGGTCCAGCTGGATTCCACCTGGAAATGAAGAGAAATGTTTGGATTCCACTCATTTCTTGTAATGAATCAAGAGATTGGCACACATGCCAGATTTTATAGACGACCAAGCAGCAATGGACTGTCCATTGGAGTGGGTACCAGATATAGTGCCAGTGTCACAATTCTGGCTGGCTGAATGGGGAGCCATGGGAGTCAATTTGGTGTTGTTATTGACTAGGTGATAGGACTACAAACACTCTAACAAACATCTAGAGGTGAGTGAACAGGAGGGAGGTGTTTCAATTTGCAATTCAATAGATTTCTGAGACATTTGAGTTGACTAGTTATGGGTAGCTTGTGTGCATGGGACATTGACACATTTCAATCAAAGGAAGGGATAGCTAGCTAGCCAGACAGGTATGTTAGTTCATGGAGTGGCCCTAAAGCCCATCAGGTACTGCATGCTCTGGAATGCAGCCTTGGGAGAAAATTGGGGGATCCTGTAAGGTGATACTCATGTTAGTCTGTGCTTTACAATGGGCAGGGAGAAAACATACATATGTCCACTGAGTGCAACCTCTAAATATGTCAGACCACGCTCTGTGTGGGAAGTACCCATTGAGCCCATTCCATCTACAATGAAAGAGTCATTTTGGATGGGGGTTTGGAAACCTTGTAACCCATTCCCTGAGAAAGACAAGTGAGCATTGGTATGTGCAATCTATCAAAGCCACATACAAGTCATGCTTGAGAGTGATAGTCTGTAGTGAGTCTTGATTTCTAGGAGATGTGGTGGTAGACTTACTTCTGGATGACAATGCGTGTTCTGTAGAGAGCTCTTATTAGAAGACATGCATTTCAAAGTGAAGACAAGCAACAAACCCTTCAGCAATCAAAATAAAGTCGGCCAGACCATGGATGATGACACTCCTCTCGTTCTTCTCAATGACACTAGGGAGAACACTCAATGCAGAAGGCAAGCTGGCATCACCCCTGGGGAAAACCCGGACATTGGAGCACTCTGACCAGGACACATTGACAGGTGCGTGAATGGCCTTCTTGACATCCAATCGGTCGAAATAGAGTGGGGCAAGCTGGATGTCCTCAAATGAACCCCTGAAAAGAGAGAGGGTGAGTACAAGCGGCCCAAAACAGTTGTGCGACGTACGGGAAACCAAGAACATCCCACAATATGGGGAACTAGTGAGTTGTGTTAGAGATGTTGGCGGAAGGAATATTATGTGTCTGGCTTACAGTGTCAAAGATTCTGTAAATGTTAAAAGCAGGGTTGACGCGGAGAGCTGCATCAAAGATAGTATCCCAGACATCGCAGCCCCTGTCAGCTGATGTTGAGCGTCCTGGGAGGGGTAGTAGTCCTTTAGGAGGGTAGGTAACATGCTGTTCAAAGTAGTTGGCATAATTGCAACGTGCGGCTTGCGCATCAAGTTGTGCCAGGAAAGATTGACTAGAAAAATGAAAATTATTCATGAACTGATAATGGTAAGTCAAGTTTTAGAAAAACAGACTTACTTGAATGCAAAAACATTTTCATACTTGTGAACAAAGTTGACCGCAGGGATTTGTTCTTGTACAACATCCCAAGACAGTGAAGCTG
>JAPEVF010000305.1:8751-52533 GCA_029747585.1 Pleurotus djamor | reverse complement strand
CTGCGAACGCTGGGTTTGACACAATCAAAAGGTGGCAGAGGGTCGGCCATAGGGAATATTTGATGAGCCTACGCGTGGGTGGTTGATAAGATACGTCCTCGTCGTCTTGGATGGTACCGTCTTCGAGAGGACCGAATGTAGTCGAGAACGCAAGCTCTGGTCAGTCGGATACCTAAGGTTAGAACAGAGTTTGGACGCCCAAACGTTCAGCGTTAACGTGTTGTTGACGGTTGACCATACATTTTTGAGTAGGTGTTGTGTATTGACCAGGGATACTGAGAGTTAAAACGCTGACGGTGGTCGAACCTTTACAACGCAGATAAGATAAGATATTGTCTGTTTGGCAAAGGCGTCAACAACAAGCATGTAAACACCGGTAAATATTAGGCTTCAATTGTGCCCAACCAGAAACCCTTGACAAGCAAGGGGACTCCCAAATCATCACAACACCTTGGGCAAGCGTATGGACAAGAACCTTCGCGTCAAAAAGGCAAAGCATGCGAAAAGGGAAAAACACAAGAAAGCGCTCGAGGACTTAGAGACAGGTACTCCGTCTCCGCACAAGCTCCCTCGCGGTCTCAAGTCTCGTTCCCAACGGGGTCGCGCCATCAAGGGAAAATCAATCCTCTCTGATGGAGCTTTTGACGACGACGAAACTACTGACTCAGACTCTGAGGACACCGAAAGCGAGCCTGAGGCTCAGCAAACCGACTTCTCCTTTGGCCTGGATCCTCCTGAGACGATCCCTGAAGCTCCTGAGCCTCAAGAAGATGTACCGACACCCCCAACTGCCTTGGCGAATGACAGAGGACCAGCGCTATTCTACGATATCTTTGATGGTACCCCTCTTGGTCCTCCTTATGGGCCTTACCCACCCGGTGTCCTCGAAACGGCGCTATCTCTCCCCTTCAACTCACACATGGAGCCCCTGAACATCAACTTTTAGTAACCCTCGAGTCGAAATCCAATGAATTATCTATATAATTATATTATAGATAGAACATAGTCCTGTATTTGATAATATTGATCTTATCTACTACTTACATGCTCGTCGGTGAGGCGTCGGGGGGNCGGGGGCTTGGCAGCACGTGTCATAAGTAAGATTGAGTGCGACGGTCATGTTTTGGGGACCACAGTAAGATTCGGCCATCTCGGCATGAATCTTATTTTACTACTTTCGTCACCCCCCATTTTCAGGCGAGCCCTGACGCTCGCTCGTCCAGATCCAGTTGGATTGGCTAAGGGAGAGGACGGGAGGGAGAGTTACTTGAGATGGGATGGATTGGAAAGCAGCCGCAGTCCAAGCGCGATCGTCAAAGGTCGCTTGTGTGAAGGCATCAGGAGGTGCGACTCCACGAAGCGTTTTCCAGGTTTCATCAGTGACGATGGTATCAGAGGTCCCGTCGGCGTAGTGGATCTTGATGGTAGCCACAACGCCAGCTGCGCTTTGGTCATGGGTGTTGTTGCCGAGGAACGCAAAGACGTTGGAAGAAGGCTTCAGCGCGGTGAAGAGGACAGAACCAGCCCTCCAATCGTTGCTTCCTCCGATTAATTTCCCGTTCACGAAGACTTGGGCGGCATCGTCTCTAGAAGACGTAGATCAGCAAAAGCCCAACGCTGCTCAGTGAACGGTGTATACTGAATGATACTTACGCTGCAACGATCATCTCAGCGCATGTAGCACATTTTCCGGAAGGAGATGCGACAACTTTGCGGAATCCTCGTGCGCCAAGAGGGTTATTCCCCCCAGGCGTGGGTACCTCGCCAGTCCAGATAAACACAGACGAATTGAAGGCGAGAGGCTGGAACCTCGCTGGTGCCGCGACGGGTTTACAGGCCGGGTATCCAGTCTGTATTTCGACAGCGTTTGCAGATTCTAAGCCAAGGGGTAGCTAAGCAAGCAGCTTCAAAGACATGTGAAGCATATGGGAAGACATACGGGCATCATCAAGCGTTGCTTGCACAAAGGCAACAGAGAGGGCAATAGCCAAAGCTAAGCGCGTGAAAATGAGAAACTTTGGAGAAATTGAACGGACACAAGAACCTGAGTACTTACCAGAGAGCTTCATGATGATGGTTATCGGTTTGTGGTGCACATCCTCGATCCTTGCGACCGCCTTTATAGTGGACTATCCATCAAAAGCGATACCACTTTGTCTTCATGCGTCATGCTCCAAGGTGACGCTGCGTCGGGGTCTCGGGGATAGTACCCGAGGAAGCACTCAGTCAACGCGCATTGGAAGAGAGGAAGCAAAAAACCAGAGAGCCGGAGAAGCGACTCGGGAGCAATTTCTTCGATGTGGACTTGTCTCGGGTGCTCCAGGTTCCTCATTTCCGACTTGGACACTTTTGGGGAGTCGATTGAGAGGTGTCGAAGGAGTGGAGTGGTGTTGGTCTGAGTCGTACCTTGCAAGGTACGAAAGGATCCGTGGTTTGCCAAAAGCGGTACGTTCTAACTTTTGGTTGTGGTCTTTGAGTTATGCGTCACGTGGAACGCGAGTGATGCTTTGACAGAGCGCTGATCGAGAGGCCAGCCCTGCCATCGCTTTCATTGAGACGGCGGCTTCCCTCCCTAATGTAATCAAGCTAGCGTCTGAGGTTCATGTTGGACCAGACGACTGGGAGGCGAGACGACATATTCAATTTGCGTTGTGGCTCAGCTGGTGTAGCACATGGGTAGAAGTGTTTGATAACCGGGACGACTTGACCGGTGACCAATGACAACACCATACCCGTTAATTTGAAGCCTACGAAGTGAGAGAATAATACTGAGAACAAAGCAAAATTTGAGGATGTGGAAGGGAACCGCTCTCCTCACCTGTCAGGTCATCTGCGTTTCCGGCTTTAGAAGGCAGTTCCGTTCCGGCTGAAGTCATCACGACCCCATGGCTTCGTAGCCTTTCGTTGAAAGGTGGGGCAGAAGCCAACTCTGTGCTTCGAGCGTCGAGCAGATCGCCGGTACGTGCTTGAGTACTCGAAGCTTAACGCTTGGACTCATGAAACCGACCGGCCGTCCCACTTCACGCGAACCTCGCGCCGGCAGCCTTCGAACCACAAGGAAGAGTCGTCACTTGCTGGTGGGGAATACCCAACGTTGAGCTGGGGAGACTTAAGTGGATATTTCCATGTACGGATGACGATGCACAACGGCTCTAGCTGTCTCCCCAACGTTTAGTTCTTGTAGACGTAGGAAGTCGTGTTCATCAAAGCCAAGCCCAAGGATTCTCCGCAACGAGGAGCTCGAAGTTGATATGGGTCGGACAGAAATGCTCCCGGTTCTGAAGGTGTAAAGTTCGGTATGCTGACGAAAATACGTTGGGCGGTCCTCTGAGCAGCAGAGTCTCGTGGTGGGTCAAAAGGATTAACGAAGAGACAGAAGAGCGTTGTCGAAAAGCTATCCGCTCTTCATCGTCCCCTTCGTCTTCATCTCCGTCCTCCAAGTCTTCCCCTCCTCCTCTACTTCTTCCTCGTTTCCTCTTCTTTGTCTTACTCTTCTCCTAGTTCTCCCTTCTCCGTCCTCTTCTCCTTTTCAGCCCATCTCCATGATCCAGTGGTTTGGCGCTTTGAGAGTTCGATGGTCCGTATCATCGTAGCACAAACACGGGCGCACAAAGGAAGGACAGATGCCAGCGACGCAGCAAGTCACCAATCTAGCGATGTGCAAAGGATCGAGGGAAGGCATGTGTACGGGGGACATGCCCGCGTGGATCCTAGGGCTCAGAGCGAGCCTAGAGGATGTGTTGATGATGGGGGTGACATCGATGTTTCTTCTTACTGAATTGCTCGAAAGGACGACGAGCATTAGCTCGGTGGCGGCAATCTGAATCGTTGCTAGGTGATTGGTTCTGTTGCACACAGATGTCCAGTCGTCATTTTCCACCTCCGTCACCTCCACCTGTTCTCTTCTTCGTCTTTGTCTTCGTCGTCCCCCACTGTCCCTGTTCCTTGCGCCGTAGCGTGGCGGTGTACTTCAAGCAACGCGAACCAGATGTCTTTGCCCCGCTTTCGCGTGGACGCAGCCCCAGGCGTTACCGATCGGTCGAAATGTTGCATAGGACCTTCAAAGGTTGATTGCCATTCTATCGGGAGTAAGGTATTAGGACCGTATGCAATGGTCAATAAAACACAGGAAAACTCACGCTATTGCTTCTCATTATTGAGCTCAAAAGGCTCACGACGCTTGAATTCGAGAAGTAGAAGGCTAGCCGTAAGACGAAGGCGGGATGGGATGGCCAATGGTTGAATGGATCTTCAAACTTCAAGCTTCCGGCGTTGAGATCCTTCTTGCGATTGCGGTGCCCGTCGACTTGAGCGTTCAAATTTACGTCCAGACGGATGGGAGGTGCGTACTCGCATACTGCCGAATCCCGTCCTCGCTCCCACTTCGTTACCATCGCCTTCGCCGAACGGATGGTCTCTAGTATTCCTCTTCGGGTTCTTCGTCTTCGTGGCCTTCTTCGTCGTTTCCTTCCCCCCCTTTTGTCTGCTTCTTCCTCGTCCCGTCCCAGAGAGCTCAGCAACTTGTCCCACGACAGCATGAGCATGAGCAGCTGAGGCAGGGCCACGGGCGGAGACGATGAAAGCCCCGACGACCCATCAATTCATCGATTAGTTGGTACGCAAAGGATCGAGAGGACGAGGTTGGTTGATGCGTGAAAGACCCGAAATTGAGATTGCTTCTCTGGGATGATGATTGCGGGGCTGGGTACGGGTCCAGTGTTCGATGAATGTCCGTTCCTTCGCTCAGGCTCCACCACGTCCCTAGTCCTAGTCCTAGTCCTAATATCTCCTTCGTCGCCATCATTCTTGTTCATCCTCCTTGCTCCTTCTTCGTACGATAGTTAGTTGGTTCGATGGTTCGATGGTTCAACCAGATGAGGCAAATAGGCTCCGAGGGTTCCTCGTCCCCCCAGACAGACGAGGGGCAAAGAATGACCAAGAGTATGAGTTTCGATTGCCACCCTTAGCATCCGGTGAAGGGGAAACTTTTCAACCCTCTCTCGAGTCGTGCAACCGCTTTCCCTTCGGAATTGACTCATATAAGAATTGTGCAAAATCAGCAGAAACAGATCGAAATAGACTCACGCAACCGCGAAAAGCTTGTCACGCTTAACCAGTCTCTAACCAAAGTTCATCTAGCCTCGGAGGTTGCGTTCATTCCTCGATACCCAGACATATTGCTGGCGAGCAAACGAGCAGCCAGATAGTACGGGGCCTATATGCGCAAAATAACTGTACCCTTGGAGTATCATACCGCATGCCAAAGGCTGAAAGAAAGCATCGCATGAGCAAACGGGGACCGTTTTCAGCGTACCAAGGCTCCGTGACCTTGGCTTAGTGACCAAGTGTCCGATGAAGATTGTCTGAGGCCTGAGCCCATCCTTGTACCTTCAACATGTCCGCGTGAACCACGATAAACCGAGCACGTCGCAGACAGACACATACTGGCAGTATTGGACTGAGCAGACCAAAGCCCATTTCTTCACAGTAGCAGGAGTGGCCTCCGAGCAGTTTTGAAGTCAAGAAGTTTGTTTTGATGATGTGGAGAAGAGCTGGCGCTGCGTCAAGAATCAAAAAGACATAGACCAAGTCGAACGGGTCCGTGCGCGATGCGTGTCCCTGAAAGTAAACGGCAATCACGTGATCCAGATTATGAGACGCGTGGACTCGTGGACAGCTTCGACTCTCAAAGGTTTTCGTAAGACTCATCATCCGTTTAACCCTCATCAATTTTTTNCTAACTCATCTCTTCTCAGAACAGCGTCAAACTTGGCGGTTCGGCTGTTCCGTTCAAATTTCCTGCGGAAAGCAGTTTCGAGGTTATGATAACGCAGCTGCACAGCAACAACCAACGCTATGCCAACAGACTTTGATGAACGATCACGGTACTGCTTCAGGCCTTCTGTAACTTGAGCAGAAAAACAACCGCACGTACTTATAAAGGCTGGAGTAACTCAAGTCCCCGCCGTAATATTCTGGATCCCCCAACGCATCAAAATGTCTACGATCTTCGTCCCGACTGTCATTCTCTCTGTTTCTATTTTCATTCCGGGCGTCGCAGCCTATGGAGATAAAAGTACGGTTCCTTCCGCCATTTTTGGTGGAATAGTCGGTAAGTGTCCTTCGAACACAATGTATAGAAGCCCCACTGAACGATTCGCCAGCGATATTCGTCTGCTTTTGTGTGATTCGGATTCTTGTCTTGCGTCGAAGGCGAGCTATATCGATGTCGATCCCTAGAGAGGAGCCAAGGACAATCAATTTCCCGAACAATAGCAATAGACCTGTGAGTACGGACTTCTTTGATCACAGACTCAGACCTTGCTTACCTCCAGGATAGGTCGCTACTATTCGGGTCGTCTACGAAGACGTGGAAGCGCAACAAGTCCGTGCTCTAGCCCCAGCCCCAGCACCTGTACTACCCGATGCGCCGCCCAGCTACGATGCCGCCGTAAGCAGCTTTCTCTCAAATTTCTTCTTTTGTGATTACTGATGACCGTTCTCCTTCAGACACCTTCGATCCCACCCCCAGCGTATACAGGCACTGAGAGCTACCCACTATCACCTGTCTTGATAGAGCGATAGTATGGCGAGCCGAAGCTGCATCCTAGCCATCACAAGGAGAGATGCACATCTCCGAATACGTGAGAGGCGGGGTTCTCGTAGGCTCCACCGATCAAGCCGTGATAACATAGTAGACGTTGTACAAGGGAATGACTCTCTTGTTTCGGTGGATAGTCGACCTCGTAAGCTTGTATTCCTAGTGGGTTTCCTCTGCCATATTCTTACATCGTCTTCCCACAGATATGGTCAATCGCGAGCGAACCTTTTCAGAGCATATTCAAAGTTTAAGCTCCTCAGCTAGTCCAACGCCAGTCTCCCTGCGAGTGGTTTGTTAATCTGTGAACCCTTATGGCCGCATTGGTAGTCCACGCACGGATGAGCATCGGGGAGAGCATGCCCTCGTCTACGTTGATGGATTTCAAGCTCGAAGCCCACAGGGCACATGGAGACAGTCTGAAGTGTAGGGAACCACGTCTACGTTACGAAGATTGTCGTTGATCGCCGGTGTCGGTTGCGAACACGCATCGAACGCAGCTCATCCCACCTCTGCGTTCAAGCTTTCCGTCGACTCATTTCAAGACGTTGACCGCATACTGGAGATGTCCTTCATCGTCGACGACGATGGATGGATGGGGATAGGCCCGTAGAAGGGAAGCTAGGGTTGGTCAAAGTGAGAGCATCGGATGGAAATATGGTTCGAAAGATCCAGAACGCTTCTTTGAGGGTGGCGAACTCTGACTCAGGAAGGGGCAGCGAAGGCTGGGAGGTTGTAGAAGCTGGAGGAGGTCTGACGGGCTTGGAGGAGGCGGCGGATGGGAAGTGGCATTGTAGTTTGTTAGAAAGTTCCTCGTGTATAACGACAAGTCCCAATAGTTAGTTTAAGTGAACGTCAGAAATTGTCGGAGTACACAAACGGCCACAGGCGCCACAACTCATCTTGATGGATCAGACGACGGAGATTGGCCAGCGATGATCTCACAGCTTACTTCCAAGTTGAAAACAAGACAGGGGCATCGAGGTTTATCGGGCTGCACCCCTCCTCCGAAATGAAATGATAAAACTATTGAACAACGTATTTCGTTGGGATGCGGGTAGATACAATGAATTGGTAGAAAGATTCGTCAATGATCGAGCATTAACATTTCGCGCTCGTCATTTGTTTTTTTCGGGACGTTCCCTTCTCCGCCTCATACAAGGCCCTCAAGATATCTCGATCGTCSGGGCCAAAGGTAACGTNAGATTTTCGAAAACGTTTTAGGACCAATGCGTCGTCCATGGATTTGAATGAGTTTGGACCTGAAATAAATGTGGTGAGAGGATTACAAAAAANTTGCAAGCCAGGGATACTCACAGGTATTTCCGCAGCTCCCGAGGGGACCATGGTTTCAAGATTATTGGCGGTCCATCAAGGACGCTGTTGTCGAGGAGGGGCTTGTGATTACAAGACGACGTGGACGAAGCGTAGACAAGGAACAGCTCGGGCGTTAGAAGGTTGAGTGGAACGTCGGTCACGAAGCCATTGTAGCGTGAAGCAACAAGTGCCCACAGGCGAGGGGATTCCGGTGGTAACAGCGGTTGAACGCAGGCTTCATACCCCTCGAATGTTGGTCGTGTGTATGTGTATACGCCCTCGGGAGAGATGAGGTACATGACGCCGATGTGATTGAAGTATAGGAATGTTTTGCGTTCGTAAATGTGTCTGGCGATGATATATATGAGCGAGCACAATTTTCCTAGGGTAGGTATTAGAAGTTGAAAAGATTAACGGAATGTTCGACTCACCAGACCCCGAAGGTCCTTCCAAACGACGCCCGCGACATTGATTATCCAAGTCAGAGGACGACGATGTAAGCTGCTCGTAAAGATTGACCAACTCGGGTCGTATGATGATGCGGCAATTCGTCAAGATTAGATGGCACGTTTCGCTGCGCAATACGTTGCCAACATCTATGATATCACCGACATTGTATGGCCGTTTACGTTCGAGGCATTTTCTGTGGAAAGGGGTCCACGCAGAGTAGGCAGGTTCAGCCTTCCATCCGAGTTCACAAGGCTGGATGGAAAAACTAGACATGGGGGAAATGGTTCGCTAGCACTCTGGGTTGACAGTGATTATATACCCCTTGAACGGTGCACTGCTTGTCCACTTCCGATCCCCTATCTTGCGCAATCGTGTTGACGACATGCAGTGTCTCCTCGCCGGTCGGTGTTTATTTTCTTGAGCCGGCGTGGATATTCCAGGTGCTCTTCGGGTTAGCACATAGAGTAGTTATAAGAATTTTCGCCTGGCAGAGTCAGCAGCAAAAGAACGAGAAAGCCTCCTGACTCCTGAGGCGACCGATGACAGCGATCACGTGGGTACAGTCTATCCCACGTGTACGGTCCCAGACAGTGACTCTACCCACTGTGACCACTCATTTGAGTTTCTTTCTCCGTCACTAATTCTCAACGCGATTTTACGCTGCTCGAACCAACAAGCTATGTCCCACTTCAAGACCAGAATCCCCGCTACACAACGATAAAGCAAAGGTCTAAGCCAGCCTTCAAGCGACACGCAAGCCGGAGGGGGCTTGGTCCAACGAAGTGCTTAAATCCATCTAACGGTGCCGGTGAGTACCCGAACGCTTGAATCCTTGAAAATCTGCTGAGCTCTTGCAAAGAACGGGATGGCTCCCTGCTACTGGTCAAAGATGGGTTGGTAACCCCACACCGACGCGAGTACCTCAATCCCCCGGACGAGCGTGATTTTGGCTAGACGAGAACAGAAGGGGTACTGGGAGACGACAAGCCGGGTGTTGAAGACGAAGAGATACTCGGGGGGGGTTCGCCATTGAAAAGGGACGTGCTATACTCTAATCCACGCCTGAATGCGATATCTCGGCCACCTCCATGAGGTTGAGAAGGGCTTTCGTCTCTCTGTCGACAAAGATGCTCGCATCGTGTAGGGTGACCTACGGGACTAGATGTATGCACTCGCTTAGCTCCTTCGAGCTCAAGCGTAATGAGTCTACCGAATGCCGCGATGAGAGGCAGTAGCGTGAGTTTTTCTGGTTTCTTTCCTACCACTAGGTCTTATAGGCTAACGCGTGACTTTGATAGGCCTTCATATGGCATATATGATCAGAACCCGGTTATTTTTGTTCTCGTAAAGCCTCTCACCGACCTCTGAACTGCGGCAGCTCAATCAGTTTGGCCCGATACCGAAGTTGAGACCTACTTATGGCACTCTGGGCCGGACGTCTCTCTCAAACTATTCGGCCAAAATGCGCGCTAGAGAGGACAGGATGGACAGGGCTGACGAAGCAGAGGAAGGGTCAGAGGGACTTCGTAGCGGAGGAAGGCGAGGGGAGGGACAGCTGCGGAACCGCACCAAAGCCCATAACAGAGCAGCGAGCTGTGGCTCTCATTTTCGTCGACGAACAGCTTCCCACCATCTTGTTAGCTTGATGGGACATCGACACCTGGTCTTTCTCCCTCCACAATCTATCCCATAGGTTCGGGAATCCGGTCGCAGCTGCAAAACTCTGTGCTTGGACTCCCTTCCTCCCAATCCTCCGCGTATCGATGGATTATACTGCCCTTCGGCTTTCCTTTGCGCTACATGAGCCGATGCTGCTCAAGCTGTGATGGTACCAATTGGCCAGACGTTGAACGGTCGGCTAGACAAAGAAGTAGGGTTAGGCGAAGAAGGAGGAAGAAGACGACGTCGAGGTCGAGGTCGATGAAGAACGCGGACATGGAGGAGAGGCTAGATGTCGCCCCATATCATACCCCTGACATCAAGTCGAGAACGACGGCTCTGGCAAGAAAACTTGGCGACGAAAAAGTCGGTTATGGCTAGTCTTCCCAAGTACAGCTCCCACCAGCCCATATCAGCGCTATCATCTCCAGTCCCAATCACCTTGACGCGCTCTCCTCGTAACGACGACGAATAGGCCTGACGAAATGATGGTCTTGCTATTGGCTTGTTGCCTAGTTAGCTCGCATTATCGGTATACCTACTACCGATCCGATCCGACGTCCAGCACGCACCATTTTCCCTCTTGGCGTTGGACAATCATTGTATTTGGGCATTTGGGACAGAGGGACGGGCGGAGGTGGGAAGTCATAGTCAGAGATGAAGAGAAGAAGGTCGCTCTTAGAACCGCACCCAGAGTCAGTGTGTGGTCGCGCGGACGGCAAGCAAGGGTATGATGACAAAGAATACGGAATCCTCGAACTCCAGAGGCTCGCGCTCAGACCTAGACGAGTGCCAGCCCTCCTCCCTCACTAACACCTCTGTTCGTCGCCTTGTCCGCCGCTTTTAAAACAACTGCAAGGCGGATTTGGCTTACTCTGGATGGAATACGAATACCTCCCCGACGGCTTCAGAGAGGGAGGAGCTGGATGGACAAACTCTGTCGCGTTACTTGGATGTTCACTCCAAGTGGACACAGCGTACGATCCCCTCGCTGTCAACTGCTCATCGCCTCCTGACGATAGAGTACGAGGATGGAATATGTCGATGTAGAGTAGGACTGTTCATACGGAGGATTAACAACCTCGTGAGTTGGTTTTCCTGTTAGTTTTTTCGTCATCGTCTTACATTGTCTCCGAACAGACCTAACCAGTTGCAAGCCATCCCGTATCGCACCCACACATCTAACGTAGAAGTTCCTCAGCTCGCGCTTCTCAACGTCAACATAGGTGCAAACCTAGTAGGTGGGTTTTCTTGCACGGATTCTTTTCTTTGCTGACGCTCATTCCCCCATGGTCAAAGCTGCGAAATATGATCTTGTGGAAATGTCTACCATGGAAGCAGCCGCGAGATGTACATCCTCCATGAAAGCGGTGATGACATGGTTGGATTGCAATTCGCTGGGAGTGAGGCTGGTGGCTTTGGGTGTTGAAGGAGCCTGATGATGAAGACGACGAGGAAGACCTGGGATGATTCAGAGCGAAGACGAATTGGGTGGGAGATGAGGGATGTCGGCCCACAAGCTCAACCTGCTGAAGCCGGTTTTGTCGTCGCCTCTCCGCGAAGTTTGATCATCATACCTATCAATCCAAAGAACACAAAGGAGATTGCGACCGTACCTCAGCCTGCCTTGGACCTCATTCTTGCTCGCCTCACCCTCAACGCTTCTCTTCAACCCCCGAGTCCTCCGCAAGGGCCTTACTACACCTCCTCTTGGACAGCTTCGTATCTTATTCCCATGTTAGCACTCTGGCCTCTGGGCCTGTGCTCGGTGGTGGATATGACCCTACTCAAGGCGTGCTGGAGGACAAGGATGATTGCGCCCTCGACTTTGTTCCGTGGGTCTGTGTCACGTTCGGTGGCGGTTGATACGACTCTGCTCAAGACGTACCGGAGGATATGGATCCTTCTAGAGGTCACACGCAGCTACTCGTACATCCTCCCTGAGGAACCTCCTCCTTCCCTGTGGGCATCGTCCGATGATTTGTTGATATCGTTCACCCACGACCCCAAGGGTGAAGATGCAAACTAGTTTTGACATGATACCTATACTCAATGGACGATCATTTTCTTAGCTTTACACGTATACACGGACACGGCTGCTTTATTCTTTCATACTCAATCCGCTGGGCCTTCTTACCACCGTTCACCTCGTTCCCATCTTTCATTAAATCCATGCCGCTCTCATGCCGGCACGACGTGCGTCCTTGTACTCGGCGGCAGTATGACTCTATGACTCTTCCGGCCTTCTTATTCTTATTCTCATCGTACTTATATACCCATTCCTTGATCCTTTCATAGTAGCGATGCATCCCCGCAATGCTTGTTGTCCTTAGAAGGGGTCTCTCGCCAACCACTTTCTTTACCCCATCCACTCATTTTACGCGCGTCCTCACTGTGACTCATCTTCATCTTCGCTGTACCCCCACACGACGACTTTTCAGCTCATTTCGCTATCGAGACTTCTCCAATTCCACTAGCTCAGAGCCTCAGTCCGAAGAGGCTTCATCATCCTCTGACGATCCATCGCCTCCTCCTCCGAAATCCTGGTGGGAAAGATTGTGTGACACGGACTCCTGGGCTACGTATTGCAACTGTGAGTTATACTCTACCTACTTACCACTTCCATTGAGACACTCACTTAAGTCTTTCTTTTGATTATCAGATATTGGGCTCGCGTACCCGGTGATCCACTCCTACAACTATTGGCGACGGCGGACGCTACTAGATGAACTCGAAGCTTACGATCGGGAAACCTACCCTACGATTGATACCGCCGACATAGCAGACTTGAAGAAGTATCTTTTCGAAGTTGCTGTGATACTAGGCCTCAATGAAAGCCTCGGACTGCAGCGCGTCAGGCAGATTGAAGAGATTCATTCCATCTCGCCGCAAATTGTAGCAGAACACCTCCACCCTACACTGAGAAACGCTTGTGACAACATCCATACGGCGTTGATGGATCGGAATCAAGACGTTGAGGAGCTGGAGGCGAGGCTACATTCATATGTGGTTGAGCAGTTGACGCTAGCCCAACTTAAAGTGGTCATCGTGACGACGAAGATCGCGAAGGAAGTGATAGAGAACGTGATTCGGACAAAACCTGCAGACGAGGAGCGATCCGTCGTGTTCTCGCAGCTAGAGGATTTGATTGCGCCTTCCGCGCACGAGGAAGTCTAGGTATCGCTATTATCAAGCCACTGTGCTGTATGTATTACCTCCATTTTTGTATCGTCTCTAGACACTCCCATAGCTCTACTCTATACCACCACCTCTGCTTATACTCTATATCCCCAACTCATATGGATCGCGTCGGTGCACGTTTTGATGCTCTTACCACAGCTACACCAGAGAACTCATCATGACTACCCCAATGAACACCAACGCAGACACAGACGTCTTCATCGTTGACGCAGCAGACTTCTTTTCTTCGTTCTCAGTAGGTCCAGAAGGAGCCGGAGCCGGAGGATTACTCTTTGCTGATACCGTAGGCGATGCTGCCGCCGTCGATGCTGCAGAGACCTCTGTTGGTACGGCCGGCAGCGGTGCCTGTCCCAGCGCAGCTGCCCGAAGCTGAACAGGCGTGAAAGGTGCAGGCGAAGCTTGCAGTTGTTTCTGCCTAACCGCCGAAAACTCTTCCTGGGTCTTCGTCTTGTCCGTGAAGCTGAAGGAACCCGAAGTCCGGAATGTCAGAGCCCGGAACAGCCGAACACGCCATGTGATGTCTGTGTGATACAAAAGCCAAGACATAGACGCGTCTCTCCCCTTTTTCTTGATCTACCCAGTGACGCGTCGCGACGCGTCGATCTTACGACTCAATGCTCCCAACTGCGGCCCAACGCGCGCTCTCTGTCCCCGAACTCCTCTACGAGATCTTTTGGTCGTCGGACAGGAAAGGAAACGCGTCGAATCTGCTGGTTTGTCGCGCATGGGCAGAAGAGGTCATCAATGTCGAATGGAGGGAGCCAATGTTTTCAGAGCATCTTTTTTCTCTACTTGCACCTCTTGGTCATGAGGGCGGCGATCCGGTAAGCTTCTTGACCGTTTCATGCTTGGAACGCGTCTCTGACGCGTCACATCTTAAAGTACTTTACCGAAGCCATCACACAAGACAGCTGGAAGAGATTTGAGCGCTATGCGCGTCGAATCAAAACGTTCATCCTTTGTGAAGAGTACCATCCCTCCCTTTACGAGGATATCCGAAAGTCCTCACCTCCTGCGATTCTCCTGCCCAATGTCACGCACTTCACGTGTCCCAACGTCGAAAGCATCTTTCGGCTCTTCGCCCACCCTGGAATGACTTCTCTCACTCTTTGCAACCCCCTCATTGAGGGCGAACCCGCCGAGCGCGTCAATGCTGTCTTACCCCGTATACCCGAGTTGATGCCTCGTCTGGAGGACCTCTTCTTCAATTATCACTTGGATGAGGATGCTAGCGCCGTTGAAGGTGCTGTCGTATCTTCTTTAACCTCCCTTAAATGCCTCCGCTCTGTAGTGCTTGCTCCAGAGTGGCTGTCGCCTGTCGTGACCAAGGGCCTATCGACACTTCCACATTTAGTCATGGTCAACACGGTGGAACCTGAGGAGAGCATTGAAGACACCGATCCACTTCACCTATTCTCCGACGGCCTGGGATGTAACGCCTTCCCGTCCCTGAATCAGCTGGAGATTGCTATACCCTTTTGCCGAGCTATCGCATGTCTATCCGCCGGATTCAAGTCCAATGTCTTGAAAGAACTTCTCATCAAATCCGATGAGTTCGAGTCCCCGGAAGACTTCAAGACTCTAACTGAAGCCATCACGGGATCTTTTCCATTATTGTTCAAGCTCACCATATCCTCCGCCTCGACCGAACTCCCCGATGATGAAATAGATGTGGCATTGGATTTCGCAGCTTTGAAACCATTGCTCGGTTTACGCGAGCTAGGCGACCTCAGCATCGAGTACACCACCCCGTTGAGCCTTTCCGCCGAGGACCTCCAGACCATTGTTCGTTCGTTCAAACGCCTAATATGCCTATCATTGAACCCAAACCCGCCAGTTCGCTCTCCTCCGATGCTACCGCTGTCGTGCCTTTCGCGCCTCGCATACTCCCAATCCCACGTCAAGGAACTCGAATTATACGTTGATACCTCTCCATCTGGTTTACCCCAGTACGACGAGATGACCGAGCTCAAAGGGTTGACAAACCTTTCACTTGAGTCCTCAGACCTAGACCGCCAATCCGTCGTTCCTGTCGCGACATACCTCAGTCGTGTCCTCCCACCCAAGTGTGCAGTGGACGCCGACTTTGTCGACGCTGATGACGATGACGATGACACCGAGCCACCTCTCACTCCGTGGCAAGAGGTCGCTAGATTGGTACCTGTCCTCTCTCAAGCTTTGAAGGATGGAAGGAAACGTCAACTTAGCTTCCAGAGGAAGCGGGACCATTCTCAAATGAATTGAGCGACTCCACTTACTCTTAGTCCTATTTATCTCTATCTATTCACGCAACTTAAATGTTGTATGCCATGTACAGTCTTTGAAGAAATGGTTCATGTAGAGTATGACGATATGATGTTCGATATATAGTTATGGCTTCAATAAGATATGTCTAGATGTGGATCGTAATGTTTGCCTGGCTCACTACTCATGGCAACTTGTACGTCATCGCCTCTCGGTCCAAGCTCATGACACGACTGTACTCCAGAATGAGCCTAAAGGAACCAGGTCAACGTAAGTAGAAAGGGGAGAGGGCGAACCTTACCTGAAGAAATACGCCGTCATGTCCTCCTTCCGCCAATACGCCTTGCTCCATTCCCTGCCAGCATACGCGATCTTCTTCGCTAGATCGTCATGGGCACCTTCGCCATATAACCCACCACGGAAGAAGACAAAGACATCATGAAGGTCAGAATAATCGGCTTGGATAGGTACGTAATGTACCCAAGGTTGTATACGATCCAACCACCTTCATTTTCCGTTCAGAAAGGAATGAAATATGCCAAAATAGAACTTACCATTCTGGGTAAATCGTGGCCTTGAAGACGAGCGAGTTCGTCGTTATGAGCCTTTTGAAGCGGCTAGACCAACCGTTTCCGTCAACCTGAGATAGACATATAGAGTCAGTGATGCCAACCAAGAGGAGGAAGAAGAAGCAACGTACATCAATCTTGTACTTGTGAGCTCCGACAATAGGATCGTTAGGATTCTGTTTTGGGTACCACTGGAATTCCGACCGTAGATAATCGCAGTAGTGCGTCTCACAGGCGATAGGTGCGCCAGCGAAGTGGATATCGAAAAGCAGCGAGTTCAAGCGCTTCCTGTCGACTTCCACGTCGTGGTACGGCTTGTTCGAAGTACCGTCGTTGGGAACTTTGATCGTGATGGTCCCTTCCATGTCGTTGGCCAGATGAACCAATCTCGGTCGTTGGGAGTATCTCCACGGCGTTTCATCGCTGAAGATCATGCCAGTGTTACTTCCCCGCCAAAAGATTCTGTCGTCGGTTTTGTTTTCCCAAGGAGGGTCGTTGGCACGTGGGGTAACGTCTGCCTGCCACGAGATGAAGGAGGGAGGTTGGATGTTGTGGTGAACCATGGTACTGCAATACGTTAGCTGGGCGGATAGAACTGGTTGAGCGCTAGGTGCTCTAGGCGGGTATGGGAGGAACTGAGAATGGTAATAGAATAGATAGGGATTTTGGCAAGGGTCCATAGAGGTCCGGTGATCGTAAATAAAGGTCTTGTCCATGCGAGGCGGTGGACGCTTCCTCTGGTCGACAATCAAGCCACTCCTCCGTGCAGGCGAATCCGGAGGACACGCCGATATGAACCCGAGACGAGGCATCCTAGGCGGTTTCGAATAGTCGACATCTGATCGCTGTTAGCACGCCCGTTACTCAGACAGAGACATACTACTTACATCGCCCTGAAGCTGCTGCGTCCAGCGCAGCTTGCTTCACCTCGTAATCCGTTACTAGGTTGGGATTGTCGTGGGGAGATATCGTCAGGCGGAACTCCGGTAAGTCATGAGCGACGGGCTTCAACAAATCCATGATCTCGTCGTATCCCCGTGTTAGCGAGTCCCATGGCATAGGGTGGGTTTGGGAAGTCGCGAGCTTGACGATGCTGATTGTGCCGTTGGCGTCCCGACCCATTGTAAACGCATCAGGAATTCTTTCTTGAATAGCTTGAATTTTTCTGAGAGCCTTCGGGTTAATGCCCCAGAAATGCTCGATGTCCTTCCAGATCATGTCATACTCATCGGGGAGCTGTACGTCGTTGTCTTGAACGTATTTCCACCTTGAAAACTATGTGAGCGTTGTAGATCATCGTGGAATGGGAAAAAACGCACCAGGCGTCAAATCCCTTTGGCGGGAGGCGCTTATAGCGACGCTCATACTCCGCGACTGCCTGACTCAATGACCGACTAGCCCTCTTTTGCTTTTCCTTCCACTCCTTCTCAGCCTTTTGGATGAGCTCGAGTACAGGGTGTTTTCCCGTCGTACCAGCTTCTAGAAGACCATCTTGTCGGTAAATATGCGCCTTAGGCGGGGAAGCGGTAGTCGGCCAAAGCGAGTATATGGAAAACGTTTCAAAGCGGGTTTGAGGATGAAATTTGAGTATGTCGTTGAAGGTTCCGCGGCGATGTACGAAGGCTCCCAAGGCGAAAAGGGATAATGTGAAGCACGCAAGGATGGAAAGGTTGCGATAGCCCTTGAGTTGGAATGGGAGAGTCTTGGGCATGGTCGACACCGCCCGAGCTCAATCCCGGCGTGAAGCAGAGAGACACAGATAGAATGAAAGGATAAGATACGGGTTCAAGTTGTCATCGAGCCGCCGTGTCGAGAGTTGGAGGTGCGGAAGCTGACAAATAGGAGGCGTTTGAAGGGAGCCTATACCCCCACGTTTAGGCTACTGTGCCACTTGTAGGACATCCATCCGAGCTCTTTGAGAACCAGATACTTGGAAACAGCTTAAGGGAAATTTTTGACCGTTGATTTTTACGAAAAAGTAGGTTCCAAACCAAGAGGGACCTTTCGGTTCCCAGGGTCCTCCGCATCCAGCTCCCTTCGACTTGGAACGGTTTTTAACCACAAACGATGCGCAAGTAGCTCCATGCGTGAGGCGGACAAAAGACGTGGTGTGAAATGAGTGTCATAGCATCGGCAGTCTGAAGAATGCTGGAATCAAGAGAGCGAGCGACAAGATAACGGTTATTGATGCGTACAGACCTGCGACATCGTCGTCCAGAGCAGCTTCGTTATTCACGGCGTGGATAGACTAGTACGGAGGAGTAGACGACCACATGTACCACTGGCTCAGAACATGCGAGGGAGCATCTATTTTCTCTGCTGCGGACGAGGCACCATTTTCGAATGAGTATCTGTAGAAATCGGTATGCGCGGTGCTGCCAGTGGCACTGTCACACTCAATTCCTAGTTCAAATACCCGGAGGTTGGGAAATCCACGAAGAGCTTCGGGGAGTTCAGATGGAGGTTTAATATGTCCGCCTTCAAGCTTTTCCTCCCGAGCCGCGTCGACCATTAATTCCATAGAAAGGACTTCAAGGGTCTTCGGCAGTTCCTTTCCGTGGTTTGATGGGTTGAAACATTGGGCGAGTTGATCTTTCAGAGGAGCCTTGGGCTCATCGCGGTCTTCAGGCATCATCTCCGGATCAAACTCCTGAGATTACCCATGAATATAATGTTACAGCGACTGTACTCTATGAGACAGACGTACCTCCCGCACTGACGAGAGTCCGAGTTGAGCCATGCCGGAGAAGCATTCGACGATATCCCAGAAATGAGGTTCTGAGACATGTGTGACGATAAGTTGCGCTACCGATGGTGGGTTCCAATCTAGCGCTCTAGTGATGAGGTCCTGAATACCGTCTTGCTCTATGTAGTCGTAGTCGAGTTTGACTGTGAGCCTTTGGATGTTCCTGCCTGGAAGCAGGTATGTCGCAAATTCGCTCCCGCAGGTCAGTGTATGAAGCCGGGGAAGTACCGACGTAGGTAGATCTTGGAGGCAGTCAGCCTCAAACCCACCCCCACGGATATCAAGGGCCTCCATGAGTATCTGAGACTTTAAGAATTCAACGAATCCCGGAATCGATTCACGTGGCAATCTATAATGCCACATGAAATGGGTGAGCTGAAGGTGTCGAAACGAGGTTGCATCAAAGTTGGAAGTGGGCGAAGAGTCGAATTTGAGTCCAAGGTGACGAAGATTTGGTAAGATTTGAGCAAACGGAATTGCGTGGCTCGGAGATGGCAAAAGCAACGCCTCAACAGAGTTTCGGAAGTGCGGGTTCTCCGACAGTCTTCGGTATAACGCCCGGATTCGTTGCTCGGTGGATTGAGTAACTTTCCGCCAAGCTCGGACAGAGATGCTGCGGTACAGTGAGGGCCCAACGATCTCATGAAAGTTCCTGCAGGTAAGTGCAACATTTTCAAGAGTGGGTTTGTCGTCGATGAGCTTGAAAATCATGTCCAAGATTTCTGGGATGTAGAGCCTGGCTGGCCACAGAGTATTAGCATTGTCCATGAGGAAAGTTGAGCGAGGTTGGGTTGTCGAGCCAATCTCACGAATAATGGGGTGCACTGAGAACGATCGAAGACTCAAGAGGAGGTCTATTTTGGGTCTATTTGACCGAAAACCTTCACGTGACCGATCCCCCACAGGGGCTAGTACGCGGTCTTGGACCATACGAACACGAAGTCTCTTCACACCCAAATGGAGGCATGAGCGTTTGATCAAGAAGAATGAGCAGGAGTTTCTGAGGGGATCTTCTGGCTTCAGAAACTATACAGATGATTCTCCTATGTAGCGTAATGTCCACATAGCCTGGGTAAACGGCTAGCGCAGAGGAACCTGCACGGACGACTTAGGGATCTCGATCATCGATCAAGTTCTTTCTTCTTCTTCTATCACTCACTGATGAAGCTGACTATGAAAGTAAAAGTGGCTATCGTCGATGATGCTGTATCTGTGGAACATGCTGCTCTCAGTGAGTGCTCGAGTACGAGTTCCGTTGGGGAAAAGCAAGCAGGAGGGAGTACTTCTGTATCCTTCTTACTGAGAGTTCTGACCCTCGTGTGCCTCGCACTGGTCGCTCCCGCGCCATTCTGAAGAGACACAACGATGGTCCTCCTGAGTTAGCTAGGAGCTCTCCTAAAGCGCTGGTATGCGCCTGACAAGGGCTGTGAACTTGTCCACACTCCTGATGGAGCTCACCGACGCTCGCAATGATCACCAAGCCTTAGCTGAAGGAATTTTGAAACTTCCCCCCGAAATCGTTTCCCAAATCTTCCTCTTATTAGCCGACGAAACGGATAAAGACAACCATCATCTTCACCTTTGCCTTGTCTGCAGATCATGGCTTCCAAGTGCTCGAGCCGCTCTGTACCAATCCGTCATCTTGTCCCCCCTCAACACCGATCTATTCGCGAGAACAGTAGAAGACGATGAAAACGGACTCCTGTGCTCCCTCGTCAAGCAGTTGACTCTGCAACGCGAAACTTCACAGGAAATCTTCTGGGCGACAATCCTCCCTCGTTTAGCGCCCCATGCGACACTCCTTGCCTTGCGACTTCATGCCAACTCCATCGACGGACCCGAGATCCTTACCGACATCGCCAAATCCGCTCCTTTCCTCCGCAGCCTTGACGTCGATACCAATGTCTTCCCAGAATTACACGCGATGAAGCGATTTATCGCAAGTTTCCCTCAGCTAGAGGAACTAGAAGTGAATGATGCGCTCGGCGGAGATTTTGCAGATGAATGGTATGATGAATCGGCCTCAGGTGCCCACGCAGAATTTCCAACGACTGTTCGCACCCTTGCCTTCTACGTCACGGGTCCCCAGACACTGGACGCTTTGCTACGATGGGTACACTCCCATACAATTTCTTCTCTGTGCATTCGACGGTTCTCAATCGCGATCGGCAATGCTGTGAGTGAGCCTACAATAGGACCTCTACTGGGGTCATTCGGCGGGGAGCTGAGGTATCTAATACTGGACTACCGTTGGCCATATCGTATGTAAGCCTCACTATGCTATCAGACTAGTGCTTATCATATACTTTTCTCTCTAGAGACACCAAAGATTGACCTCAGAGCAAACGTGAACCTCATGTCACTGATGCTCAAAATTGAAGTATATGAAACTGGTCATGATCTCAAAGACAACATCAAAAACATGCTTGGGACGATCTCATCAACATCTTTACATGCCATTGAATTCGATCTCAAGCTGAGCAACTCTCTATTTTCGCACCGTCAAATCATAGACTGGGAATCAGTAGATAAACTATCTCTGAAGGCGAGCATTGTCGTGCTCGTGTGTGTTGCTCAAGAGGAGAAGAAACTCAGCGTCGAAGAGGAGATAAAACATTTGATGCCTCAGCATCTTGGCCAGGGAAAACTCCACTGCGCAGTATCAGCACGTCGATCGTGGTAGCTGGTTAGCGCTGAGCGCCGAGGACACAAGCAAGTAGATTCCTACCGAGACCATCTTTGTCCCCCCACATCGTGTGTCCAATACCTTACTACTTCAAACTTGAATGACTTACCCTGGGATTCGGGACTCAGGCCTCAGGAGACCCTCCAAATGATCAACCAAAGCAAACCTTCACTCCCGCAACGACCGAAAATACTCCGCCAAATAGTAGTCACTGTCATCATGATTCTGCGACGACTTGATCGAGATTTACGGGATGTCCTTTGACACCGTCAAATAAACTTCCCCACACGCAACCTCCTAAATTGGCCCCCTAAGTGCCTCATCCATGCGCCGGACCGGCACCGGGCAGACCGGATTCGTTCTAGGTTTCAACCAAACTACTTTTTTCTCCCAAAAATCCTCGTCATTCCGCTTTTCTGGGACCTAGTGATGATAACGTATCAAGATGCACTCTGCGCACTCAGTTTTTGTCTGCCTTCAGCGAATCTGCCTTGAACTTTCTTTTCTCGCTTCATTCACCATGACGCGGACTCAGGCCAGCCAGGACAAATCAGCTAGATCATCAAGCATCTTTTTCAGCATCTGTTCAATCGTTCGAGGCTTATTCTGCATATGATTTGACAGATGGTAGCTGATGCCCGTCAATAGACATGATGAGAAACGCTGTGTCCCATTCGTATTTCGTTGTAGCCATCAATTTAAGCGAAGTCCAACCATGCGGTCACGATCTCTCTCTCTCACCAGCCACATATGGTCCCACGTTTCCTCGCCAAGGACCCAACCAACTGCAACGGCAAGTGGATTCGGACAATATCAACATCGTCTTCGTGAGCCTGTTGCCTCACCGACGAACAAATCCGTCGTCACCAGCTACGTTTACCTTGATACGTCGGTCTCCCTCCCAAACGGCGTAGATCGTACGCATGAGTGGACCCACATGTCTATCCGTGCTGCCCGACTCGCTGAGTACCAACCTCCAGCCTCAGGAGGCCCAAATCCTCGAGCTTGAGCTTGAACACTTGCTCCAGAATCGCAAAGGCCGACTTTTTACCCCAAGCACATCAGGATGCTCTTTATAGGCCTGGGAGTAAGTACGCTATCATCTCATCATCTGCATGACCTTAATCTGACATCATAGAAGGGAGTAGCAACGTTGCCGTACTGCCCCACCCATGGACAGATTTGTAGGCCATGGGTCACGGCTGGTCATCACTGAAACGTCGGTATACCACCCAAAAGGCGTAAACCCATGTGTCGACATGCACACTTCGCTTTCCACCTTTGGATTCCTGGCCGGTCGCGTCAATTTCTCGCTAGTCTCGGCCTCCATCCGTTGCGATAATTTCCCCATCGACTAGTATGGGACCAGCCGTTGGTCTCCCTCGAAAAAGTGCTACCTGCAGCGAAGCCTAATATCAGAAAGGATCGTACGCCATTTTCCAATCTTCTCATGTTGTTCTGATCTTCATTCTCCTGGATTATCAGAACTTGGACTCTATGATCGGAAGGCCGATGTAGTCTTCACCAGGCCTCATATTTACTACCAATCTGCTGACCCGGACCGTCTCTGCATCTAGCCGGAGTGATGGTCACGATGTTTCCAGGAATATCATCATCGTCAACACCTACTTCGCTACCTCGACGTTTCATCTCATCTCAGAGCACAAGCCTCCTCTTTTCCTAAGGAACGGTATAAATGCCACCAGCCCTTCGCTTCAATTCCTCATCCCTCTACTTCCCTTTCTTCCTTCCTCCTTTCTCGAGCCAGGTGCTCAGCTTTGAACAGCTTTCTTCACTGTCGCCTTCACTCCAATTAAACGTTCCTTCCACCCAGCCTTCTTTCTCTCTCACATATATCTATTAAAGATACGCAAAATGGTCTGCCTCAAGTTCAGCGCTCTCCTCGCCGTAGTTTCGCTCGCTTCCGTCGTAACCGCTGCTCCCTTGCCTCTGCAAAAGCGGATCGCGCAAGTAATTGCCGAATCAACGGCTAAATGGGAACAAGCTTGCGTCAGTACATCTTACTACCCGCCCATGAACTCACCGTTGACTGACATGATAACGATTCTTCCAGATTAAAGCCGGCGGAGCTGGCCAATGCAATCCCATCTCTCAGCAGGCTTTCGTTAGTCTGCTTGCCGCAGGTGGAAACTGCGATCAGCAAAACGCAGCCGACGCCATGGTTGACCTCGCGAAGAAACTCAACAACGACCCAGACATGATCCGTCTTGCTCAGATTTTCGTCCAGCAACCGCGTAACGCCGTAAGTTATCCATCCCCTGTCCATCTACGAAAAACGCCAATACCTGATATATAATTTTCCGTGATAATTTAGCCGGATTCTCTCCAGGTGCCTTACTGCCAAACCGCACCGAAGAACACTGAGCTGAACGGGCTCTTCCACTGCCAATTTGCCGGGTCCGATTTCACCAAGTTTAGCGGTGACCAAACTGGAAACCTTCCTCTCGGGTTGACAGCTGTAAACCCACCTGGCTCATGCCCAGCCAAGACGGATGGACCAGTCCCAGATGGTGTTCAGTTGAATACGCTGGTTGACAGTCCTGGCGTCGCTTCGAGGTTCGTCTTCAACTGTTTCCCTCAAGTCTATTGTATTCATATCCCCTTTTTGGTTTCAGTGCTGCGCCTCCCGCTGCTGCTGTTCAGACTCCTCCTGATGTAGCTGATACCGCGCCACCCGTTCGTATCGTCGGTGGGCAAGGACAGGGACAAGCAATCGCCCCTCCCGCCAACAACCAAAACCAAGGCGCTGTCACTCCGCCTCCACAAGCTGCGCCTCAAGCTGATCCCAATGCGAAACCATTCACGCTGGGTATGTCTCCAATCTACCCGCAACGCCCAATCGAAACACATACTAACATTATTCCTTAGCGAACGGCCAGGATGCCAAAGCACTCAATGCTCAATTCGCGTCCCTTACGCCCGAATCCTCATGCCAAGACGGTCAACAAGCTTGCGTCAATGGTCAATTCGCCCAATGCGCCAATGGGAAGTTCTTGTTGACCGCTTGTGCTGGCGGAGCACAGTGTTTCGCGCTGCCTTTGGTTAACTCGAGGGGAACAGTAAGTTTTATGACTCATCCTTGTGATACCAGCTATTGATCGGGCATCACTTTCAGTCTATTACTTGCGCTACCGCTGCCGATGCACAGGCTCGTATCGCAGCAACGGGTGCTTGAATACCTCCCGCTTACGGCTCAGAGTTCAAGCTCTGACTTACGATACCCAATACCTTTCGCGGCGTGTTTGAGATAGTTGAAGATAGGATTGGATATGGATGATTTTGTGAAGAAACGTACATACATTACTAGCCCCTCGTTGATGTATCTTGGAGGTAAATTGATTGTGGTTGTGGGATCCCTTCTTTCTGTCTGAGCTTTCAATTCATCCCTCGCACACTACTACTAGATGGGCTACGCGAGCAAAGTCGACTCTTACGTCTACCCATCGGAAGGGTGAGTGGGAGCCAAACATCCAGCTCGTCTTGGAGGTGGACATTGGACGATGACCATGCTGTATAATCCTAGCGCAAGTCTGTTATATATATTATGTGTGAAGCTTTATCAGGTTATTACATTTGGATAACTACTTGTTCGAATTCGAATTTCTGATATGAGGTTTCAGTAAGTATACGCCAACGGGAAAAAAGAAAAAATAGAGCGGAGAGAGAGAGAGAGGAGAGAATAGAGAGCGAGAGCAGTTTCGAAGACTGATATTCTACAACGCGAAAGGAAGGTGGTCGTGATGAGACGGCGAGAACATATGAGGTAAGGGTAGGTAATGGGAGAGAGCGGGGGTTTGTGGTAAGGATCTTCGAAACCTTTTTGTTTTCACAGCGCGAGTAAACAAGGTAGGAGAAGAAACGAGGAGAAAAAAAGAGAAATAACGAAAAGAAGTACATTGAAAACATCGTATACATCCGATCCACGAGACAACCAATGAAAAGAGAAAGGAGAAGATGAGAGACGGTCAATTAGTTTGAGCGACCGCTGGTTGAGCTCAACGTCAAGCTCCCCAACATCTGGCTCAGACATTCCGCCGCAGGGCCATGACCACACTTGTCCTTCACCTCCCTCTTCACTTCCCTTGGTGCCTCTCTCTTCACCACCTGAGGCGTGGGCTCGACATCGACGACCTTGAGAACCGCCTTGCCCTCAAGCACCTTCCTGACCTTCTCCGCATCCCACTTGGCAGTGAACGGACGGGGAGGTACGCCTCCTGATGACGACGAAGCGGAGGAAGCAGAAGCGTGCCCAGAGAATGCATCCCAGAACGCCGAGCCCAGCCTCTTCAACAACGTCTGTGTGGCAATGGCGGCAACCACGGCGTCCCTCTGCTGGTTTTCCCGATCTCTCTGGAACTGAGCGTATTGTTGCAACGTAGCTTCCTTCTCCTCGACCTTGATGTCCTTCTTGGTTGTTGAATACGACGAAGACTTGAAGGAGGCGGCGCTCTTGCCCATGAGCAACGCGCTGAGCGGACCAGCGCCGACGGTACCAGCAGCGTACGGGGTGTACGGTGGTGGAGGGCCGGAAGCAGCAGGTGCATTCGCCTTTGACGAAGGAGCAAAGAAGGCTGGGCGTAATGATCCAGCAAGACCGGACAGATGCTGCTGTTGCTGTTGCTTCGGCAGATTCGGGGAAGCAGCTTGTTGATGTTGATGATGGTGATACTGCGCCGCCATCCTTCCCCATAGCTGCATCCGATACATATCCAACGTCTTCATTGTGAACGGGTTCATATCAGCGAACCCATCCAAACTGCCAGCGCCAACACCGCCAAATCCGTTCGGCATCGCGCCACCAATACCATATCCGTCTTCTTGTGCTTCGCGGACAGAGCCATTCAAGCGTGGGTTGATGTTCTCCAACTCCTTATGGTCGTTAATATGTACAACAGGTTCTTCATCGCTACCGTAGTCAGTGGTAGGACCAGGGCTGGAAGAAGCTGAGCTGGAATCGCTAGAGTGACCGCTGGTCCCGAAAACGCCTTGACCGAGGATGCTGCCCCATTCGGGTACAATCGCGGCGTGGACGGGTGTGATACCTCCTCCAAGTGGAGAGAGCCCACCCCAGAAGCCGGTGCGCTTGCCTCCAACCCGGGGAGAGGAGGGGAGATCTTTCTGGGTGTTGGGGGTGNAGTAATGAGGCTGACGGAGCGGACGCGGCAGCAGCGAGCTTCTCTGCGGCACTTTGAGAAGGGAGGGGAGCGGGAGGGGGAAGGTTGAGGATGACGCCACCTTGTGTTTGATCGAGTCAGAAAAGAGGTAGGATAAGGGGAGAATGAGGGCACGTACTTTCGCTTCCACGACCTGAGAGTAAAGCTTTCTTCAACGCATCAATCTCTTGTCGCAGGGCGACATTCTCGCTCTGGGTCTCTCCGAGTTGAGCTCGAATAGCGTGCAAGAGGCGATCCCTTTCAGCAATGTCCCCTTCAAGGGTGGTGATATATTCTACGGAGGTGGTCAGACATGATCAGTAACGTTTTCTCGAGCAGAAGGCAGATAAGACTCACCCTTTCGCCGGACACGGAAGTTCCGAGCGCTAATCTTATTGCGCAATTGTCTCTTCTCCTTGCTTGACATCTTCTGGAAAACTTCAGGAGGCGGTCGCCAGTCAGCGGGGATATCGTCGTCCTTCTCGTCGTCGTCATTTTCATGGATCGATGTAGCACGAGGCGATGTCGACTGAGAAGTTGAGAACGAATACAGACGATCAACCTGGTCCGCCGCGTTGATATCGGCATCTAAAGGGGAGTCATCATTAGCTGTGCGTGACAATTGGGACAAGGAGTAACATAGACAAACCTTGAGCTCCGCTAATCCAGTCTCCGAGCCCAAGGTTTCTGGCTACGACAGGTGTCGAGGAGCTCTTCAACTGGGCCAACTTTTCTGGGAGTGTAAGCGGTCGCTCCCCACGGTCGATACCACGATCCTTCCCCGATGTTTTCTCTTTTCCCGATGCCGATCGTTTCGCTTTACCCGAGGTCGAAGCAGTGGATGCTGAAGTCGAAGCGCCAGGTGTCGAAATGCGTGGGAGTGCGTTGGCAGCGGGCAAATTGTTGTTTTCCTTCTCGACGACCTGGGTTCGGGGTGGGGCAGACAGAGCAGAAGCCAGTAACGATGATGAACTTGATGCAACGGAGTTTTTCTTGACACCTCCACTCTGTACGGTCCCCCGTCGAGCTTTGCCGTGACCGCCGACTTTGACGGGCGCAATCGTAAGGGTCACACGAGGAAGTGATTGTTGAGCGATTTGCTTGGATTTTGCGCTAGCTTTAGAAGCTTTACGAGTGGAGCGAGGTTTCATGTCCTCGCCCTCGCCAACATCTTCCACCATAGCCTCCTCTTCGTCATGATCCGCCTCTCCATCTTCACCATGCTCTTCCGAGTCACATTCATCATCACCATCATGGCTTTGCGAAGCCGGCGTTCCCACAAGCTGGGGGTCGATCCCAGACTCGGGGGATAGAACGGACGAGGACACCTGGGCGCCTGATGTGACTTGTTGCAAGGGAACGCCAGAGTCCGTCGTGGAGACTGAGGTGGGGTCAATCGGGACAGTCAGGTCCAAGTCCATGCTAACGTTGTTCAAATCCAAGCCCATCGAACTGAAGTCCATAGGCATACCCATGCCCAGAGCATACGAGCTGTACAGATCAAAAGAAGGATCCGCATCAGCGCTACCTCCGGGTGCCTTTGCTTCTTCATCAATGAAAGAAAAGACCCCAGCATCGCTAGGAATTGGGTTCTTTGAGAGTGGTAGACCAGCGTAAGGATGAGTGACGAAAGGACTTGGCTCAAGAATATCGGGAAAAGAGGTAGGCAATTGGGGCTGAGGAGGGGTATTGAGGGCGCTCGCTGGTGATTCCGGTGAAGACGGGTGGGATACGCTTGTTGAATCTATCGGCATCGTCGATGTCGACGACGAAGACGCGTTGTTGTTCGACGGCGCAGGTGACGATAAGAAGTCTGTATGAAAGAAGTCAGAGAGGTCGTACGGCGCAGCGTACGGAGGCACTGGAGAGTTGTCCACGAGCATCGTAGACGCTAAAAGTTGGATCTATTTGCTTTCTGAGCGATGTCAACGGCGACGACGATAGCGATGGGGATGAGGAGGACAGCGACGAGGTGGAGGAAAGGAAGAAGGAGGAGTGCAGAGTGAAACCGCAAAGCTGCGCCGATTGATTATGTAAGCTTGTTGTGGCAATATACCGTTTAAGGCAAGCCGAGTGCAGTGAGGGCCGCGTAGCTCCTTAGGTCATCATCATTACGAGTATCTCCATCCTTCTAGTAACTTCGAAATCATCCAAATCACCAGTGGTTACGACGAAATCGTCGAAGTGGTGCGAATTGTAGGGCGTTGGTCTCAAATATTCCCCGAGTTTTCTGGTTTTTACCGCCGCGCAAAGGCCGAGTGTCTCACAAGAACCCGGTCCTGGATTGATTCTTATCGACAGACTCGGTCTGGTGTCCAGGTTTTAGCTCCACGTTCAATCATTCAAGGGTTAAAATTTGGCCAATGCCTCCGTATCACAAAGGGAAGCAGACCGAAGCCTTGAGGATATCCACCAAGGTTGCACTAAGGATTGATCTGATAAAATTGTACACTTCATAGATGGGTTATCTCGTCGACCCAGGCTCTGCCTCACCTTAGCCACGACTCTTGCTCAGCGTAACACTCAGGCTTTCCGGAGATCCTTGACTTGGAATAACTATCATATGGTCTTCGATGCTCGATACCAGAAGATCTTTGACACTTCTATCGGGTACTCCTCCGGTCGCGTGTCTGATGTACAAAAATATGCCACACTCTTCAGGTTCTCCGAGAAATTTGACTTCGCATCGATGCGAACATCTGTGCCCTGACACGACACGCTTCTCGCACCTGCTATTGGGCCAAGAAGCGTCTGAGGACCTGTGTCAGGTTGAAAACGGCCGTTCGAGATTTGACGAGTATCGGAGTAACCCCCAAGTAAACCCTACGAATTCATCAATCCATTCCAGCTCGTCCAGCAGGGGGAAGGGGCAACAAATCGCTTGACTGAACATTTTGGAAGATATCAGTGTCGACTTTGTCGGAGCTGATTTGACGATGGATGTTGAGACAAATCACTGGCCCCTCGATGGTTTTTCCATCGAGCCATAGGAAAAAGAGCGTGCTCTGACACAGTCTATTCGTTCTAATGAAGGAGGTACCTGCTCATGGAAGGAGCGGCAGAGTTCCTTTGTGTTTACCACTGGCCTACTGTTCTCGCGAATAGATCAGCGTTGAGGGCATTAACGGTCTCCCAAGTTGCTCCCAAGACCCAAATTAAGTAGTTTTAGTAGTTCCCAAGTATTTATTGACCGTACGACGACCTGAGAGGGGCAAACATGATGGTCTCAGTCCTTGCTTGTGGCGTCTGCGCCCAGCTACCACGACCTATGTGCTGATATGGTGCAGTGGAGTTCAATTTCCCTGGCCGCTGAGGCATCAATTTTTTCATCTCCTCTTCGACGCCGAGTTTCTTCCCCTCTTGAGCAACACACACGAGTACGATGATGCTCGCCTTCAGAGATACTTTATCTACTGATTCCCAGTCTATGATTTAACGGTGCGAAAATAGAGAAACGAATCCGGTTGCGCGCCGCGCCGCGCGTTCCAGTGCTTAGGAGCATCAAGAGGAGTTTAGGAGGTGCTGGATTTCGCAATGATTTGAGAGGAGTCATGACTAGTCATGGTAGTCTTGAGAGAATGGGTAGCCTTTCAGAGACACTTAAAGTCGGATGGGATAAAGAAATATATTTGATTAATGATAACTGGACTCTCAGCTAAGTACCATGACCTTTCGCTGTCACAGCGCAGCGCAGCTCATGCGTCAGAAAAAGAAAATCAAACCACTTGAGGGCGCATTGGCAGCCCTTATTGTGGTAAATTTCAGACGTCCGATCCTGATAACTGCTCGAGCGAGAAGTTTCGAAGCGGTTGTGTAACCAAAGTTCCCTTAAATCGCCGAAAAGTTGTAATTGACAATTGTGCTAGTAATACAACTATGGATAAGGTACGTTCTGACAGTCTGGGAGTGCGTGGTTCAGGCGGAAGATCTGGATTTCAAGGTCGGAAAAAGTTTCTGCAATTGACGTTTGATGACGGACAATATCTGGATAGGCGGTGATGAACTCTGGGGTCACGGGTGGTCGATGGTCCTTCAGTGCCGTCCAGCAATCGCGGATATCAGAGACGAAGCCTGATATATCTGTATAATTTTGATACACCGATATGTCCACTTCCTTGTACTCGTTGGCGAGGTTCTGGAACGTGAAGTGCTGTGCTTCGAGTATCTCAACAATGCGAACATCTGTCAAGTTTGGTCATTGGAATGCGAAATGAATGAGCATAGGCTGGGTGTGTCAACGAACCGGGTGATTTATAGTCATGGGACGATATAAGTTCGCTGCGTGGGACGTGATTCGGGATAATGCCAAGGAGCCGGATGCAGTCATCCCTACGGTGTCAGAGTTGCGAAAATGAGTCATCAAGAAGGAACCAAGTGTACAGAACTGCGAACCTGTACGTATCCGCTTTCAAAATATGTGTGTGCCACACGAGGTCCACACGTAACGGTGGTCCATCATGCGAGCCTGGGTACTGTTGAAGCTTGTTGAGATATTGGACATATCTGCGGTAGGATTGGGTGAACTCGAAATCGGTGTCGACACCAGGAGCTGAGGGAAGGAGTCCCTCATAGTTGAGCGAATGGAGTGGATACCGGATGTGATTAATCTAGCGAGATTCTGTTAGGGACCAAACCAACGAAGATGACATCAGATAGGAATACGCGACTTACAACATCCACAATGTCCTGTGTAAATGGGTAGGTATGCCTAAAGGGTAGAAGGGTGGAAGCTATGCTAAAATTCAAAAGAAGTTGAGTCATCATGTTGAGAAAGCGAGTTAGCACTAACCTGTGGTTGGACGTAAGCGGCAACCTTGCGGACTCCAATAAGGTGGTGAAATACTCTATGCCCGTCTGCTGTCGATCAGAGGCATGTGCCAATACTTGCTGCGCGGTAGGAAGCGCGTTGTTGTGACGTTCATAGAGAGTATCTCTGATCAATCCAGACAACTTTCGAGCGGGGGCATCATCAAATTTGCCATAGGTCATCTCAATGGTGTTCCTGTATGAATTGATAAGCTCAACGCCATAGAGCCAGAGATGGTCCTCACGGTAAAGGGATACCTTTGGAGTCATAATCCGACAAAGCGTCCAAGAATTTGGCAACACAGAGAGTGTTGCGATCAAGGGTCATACCGCACCGGCAAGGTTGGCTGAACGACTCGTCAGCGAAGCCGTGATTATCGTCCGTGTGCCAAGGGACGACGACAACAGTGTCGCAGCTGGGGCAGGTGACGGGCCGAGTCATATCAACACGAAGGGACTTGATGGGATCATATTGAAGAGACGTCTTGGTCGTCCATAAGGCAGCCGCGCTTTTGACCGATTCGGTTTTGTAAAATGGACCTTCGAAGCTGAGAGCAGGAAGCTGCACAAATGCGTCAGCAAATTTGACCACCATAAATGATAAATCAAGGGAAGCCTACAATGATCTCAAACGGGTAACCTTTGATACGTTGGAGTTGAGGAAAACGAAGTTGAGCATCCTCGAAGAAGCGATGAGGGCTCAACATCATCGAGTGAAGGGCCAAAGCAACATCCAGAGGGGGTAGCTCATCGGGGCCCACCTCCCTGACATTGGCGCGGTCACCTATGATACTTAACCAAAGCTCAAGGCGATACGCAGCGCGATGCGCTAGGGAGCCAATCGGCTTTGAAGGGCAGCATTTTCCATATGATTGGCGAGCATATTCGACTGATTCTTGACATAGACGATGGAAGGAAGCGAGGAGACGAAGGTGATTCATGACGTCGTCTCGTTCCACTCGAGGTTGAGAAGCTGAGGGAGCCATTGCAGACTAGCTTGTAGGGATGGATGTAAAGGAGGTTGAATTGCGAGCCTTTATATCGTTTTCAGGGATAATATTTCACCCAGACCATCAGGAAAAGATCAGGAGGACATACTTCAACTCGTCTCGCCGGCGTCAAGCACTTTCACATTTCGGCTTCTATCTGCGCGATGACGGTATCAACCGCGAGAAGTTGAAGGTCACTCCGAGCCATCCTGGGAGCCTGAAAGCTGTTTCGAGGCGAGATAGTGATAATCAGAGAGGACCTGGGCTGGGGAAGCGCTGAATTAGAAGAAACCATGATGGTCGGACGACATGGGATTGGAAAGAGAAGGACTGTCCGACTTCGTCAGCGTCAATGGCCCATCAATGAACTCGGCACTGACGCTGCGCATTGATTACTTTACGTAGTCTGTGTGTACAATGAGCAAGTCCCCCAGCGATGCCCTCGGAGGATGAGAATGAATGTGGGCCGGAATAAAAGGGAGAACTTGAAGAGACGCCTGGAAGCTGGCAGATCGGCCCGCCCCTCAGGCCTCAGGAGGGAGGAGGGATAGGAGAGAGAAGGCCATCCAAGTTGTCGGAAGAGAGAGAATTAATAATAATTCGCCTGTATTAATGCAATCAAGGAAAATCGAGCAGAGAGACGGAGCAGCTCAACTTGAGCTCGAGTGACTTTAGATTGGCTAAAGCGCAATGTAATTAAGGAGGCACACATCTGCTGTCGTTTCTGAAGCATCCTTTGGAGCTCAGTGACAGCCTTGTTTCCATCTCGAGTAGTCCGATAAGAGCCTATGATTGATACGAGGTCCAGGGCCGAGTTTTTCGCCGCATTGGAAGGGCCATTTTTGAGATATTTGCCAAGAATGACGGGCGCAAAGTTGGGTCTTGGTTGGGTCTGCCGTTGACGATGTTGAGTACATGGAGCCCTGAAAGTACTGGGAGCACGCGAGACCACGCTAGCAATGAGTTGGCCTTCACATCGCCGGGGTCATCAATGGTAAGCTCGGTGATGTCAGTCGTAGGTAGGATTGAAGCGCAGATACCAATGTATTCGCGCATCAGAAGCGAAGACGGAAGGCGTAATTCCAGAATGAGAATCGAGTCGTCCTCCACGGGGGTACTTTGCGAGACGCTGAGCAAGTAGTAATCACGGCGGATGACTACGACCACCTTGTCTACTAGACTTAATTGGATAGTCGATGAGAGAAGGCTGCATAGCGCCTTGACACCCCGTATCGCATCATCCGTCCAACATCCGTCACAGCCCCCGGTTTCTTCACCACAAGCTGGCCGGAGAACGGTCCGAAGGACAAGCTCTGTGAGCCCTTTTGAACGTGGCGATTGATGACCATTTCCGTCTCGTCCGATTCAAGGCTAATTCGCCTCAACTTGAGGAGATACATGGTCCCGTCGGTAGCACTGGGTGCGTCCTCGAAGATACTCCAAGGTGGCTCTGTTTCATCGGCAATCTTATCGCTAAGTTTGATAACCTCGATGTTGGGAGTATGGGAGACAAATTCAACGATCCAGCTTAGAGGGAGACCTTGGAGGGCAGAGCAATGAACAAATAGGTTCAGGAGGGATGGGAGAATGGGGATATCCGGTGGGATGAGCACATCAATCAAGTCCAAGGTCTGGATTGATGATACGGCGTTCCATGGGAGCGTACTACGGAGACACCGAGCAGACTTGAGACGCATCGCAGTAGTAGTAGGAAGGCCCTCGAGTCTCAGGATCCGTAAATTAATCGAATCGACGTCGTCCAACATCGTAAAGAATAACTCCAGAAAACCGGTGTGGTGAATGTGAAACGTCAGGTATAGCTCTTTTATTCGTGGCCCGTGAGGAAAGAGTTTGTCCAACCGTTCCAAAACATATTCTTCATCATCCACAAATGCGGCCTCGGCTTCTGTACCCACGAACTCGTTGATTGGAAAGCAAACACGTAACGGTGCTTGCTTCGAATACTTCAACATGCTGGGAAGATGGGTGTAGCCCAAGTAGTACGTGGGGGCGATAATAGCCCAAAACCGCGGGGTATCGTAGATGAGTTGACGCCAGTGGGTACAAACGCCGAGAATGTTCACCCAACTTCCGGAAACGGTTTTGAAGATACGTTGCCCTCGGTATATCACAAAGATATTGGATAGAATATCATCTGGGATCTGTCCCACGACGCTGTACGTGTTTCGGCGACGGCGAAGTTGGACGATGGCAGCCTCATGCTTGGCTATTTCCTGATCAATAGCTTGTTGAGCAGAGATTTCAGTCCTGAGAAGCTGCGGCTATCAATGAGTGCACAGGTGAGCCTCAGAAGCGTGAAAGTAGATAGCGAGCAAGCTGAAACTAGCTTACCATAAGACCCCTGCGCTTTTGGGAACGAAGGATCGTAGCCTCGCTTGAGGGTTCAAACGTTCAAGTTTGAGGCAAAAGCGATGAGACAACGTGGCCTTGCACAGGGGCGCTCCTATTTGTCCCGACACGTGAGCAGCACGTGGGTGCTGGTTCCCCTCCAGCCATCCAACTCGCCTCCAGTTGCATTGAACCCCCTGGCCTTCAACAAGATGGGTCCCAATTTTCGCATTGTCGAGCAAGACGATTCCGGGCGCACCTATCACACAAAGATTGAAGGGGGAAAGGTGTGGAAATCAGTCAATCTCCACCTTCTCTGGCTGCGTACTGACCATCAGTTCTCCAGATATTTACCAATGTTGAGGAGAATGTAGGCTCGAATTCCAGCTCTAATGAGAGGATGACACTCGATGCTCGCTGTGTAGAGGGAGAAGGCGCGTGGCGTCGCGACGAAACACATCGACACAACACTAGAATTTATGAGCAAGGTCTTCCTCCCAGCCGGGTACCCAAATAGCGTTTCTCCTGGTTCGTGGGTGAACGCCATTGCGGTTTCCTCAACGCTGAAGCTGTGACATTGCTCCCTTTAGACTATCTCAGGTACGTCGTTTCTGCTTTTGAAGGAGGTAAAGGGCTGAAAGATTCACCTCAGATATCAAGTGCTGAACGCCCTTCAAGCTTTTTGTAGCTCATTGGCTACTCTCATATCCAACCGAGCCGTTCTCGAAGGTCCGGTTTCTCTTGCGTATGCGATTCGCGGCGGCGGAGACTGAAGCGTGCTCAGGGATGGGTGTCGGGGATGCGTCGGCCACGGCGACGAATGCTCTTCTGCTGACAGTCTTGCTGGACGTGTTCAATAGGCTAACCAGTAAGCGCCTTTCGGAATCATTTTTCACGGATCGTCGGGGATCGTCGTCTGACCTTGTGGTTCTAGCAATCGTCGGTGCCTACTACTTTGGATCTTCGCTATATCCTGAAGCCAAGCTATACCGTATACTCGCCGATATCCTCAACGATGCAGCCATCCTCCTTGACACCATTTCACCGATATTGGTACACAACCCAGCGTCTTCCTCTCGTTTCAAGTTTGTCACCACCATCGTCCTTGTCTTCGTATCCCTGACATCTTGATAGTTTTCCTGGTGCTCGGGTAGCAGCCCTTTGCCTAAGCAGTGCATTACGCTCTCTCTGTGGAATCGCTGCAGGTGGTTCAAAAGCAGCAATCACGTTGCACTTTGCGTCACCCGCTGGAGGTAAAGGCGATGTTGGAGATCTCAATGCGAAGGATGCCAGCAAGGAAACTGTGCTAGCTCTCTCTGGAATGCTTGTAAGTCGTCAAGTCTGTCGTATTCTTTTCCCCGCTCAAGTCATCTCCAGCTTGGAACGGTGGTCGTGCCATATCTGACGACAGCATGTACCATATACCCGGTCTTATTGTTCATGCTATCCCTACACCTTCTATCCAACTACATGGGTGTCCGCGGACTTGTTCTGCGCTCACTCAACCGTCAACGCGCGACGACTGCGTGGCTGGCTTTCAGTTACTCACATTCTGGTGTGTCAACCCACTTCCCGTATACGGTCCAATTAAGCTAACCTTGACTCCAGACCCTACGCGGCGGAAAATCCTTTCCCCAGATGAGGTTTCTCATCGCGAGCGTACTTTTGATATGCCCTGCAATCTCAGGGATCCTGGTTCGGGTCGTCTCGTTGGCCGATGTCTTATTGGGTCGACGCTATCCGGAGGACCGGAGAACCTACCAACTGAGTGGTTCTCTGTTCCAAACGAAAAGTATATCCTTGCTCGACTCCCGAGCCACAGGCATGCTACTGGTGCTGAAGCTCCTGTGGACTTGCGCGTCTTCCTCAGACCTGGTCATACATCCTTAGACCACCTCAAAGCTTGGGCGCATGCGTCTGAAGCCGCCATGTTATACGCCCCACTGGTCTCCGGGTCGAAGGAAAAGCAGACAGGAACAAGGAATACCCACGAAACCGGAACTGTCTTCGAGACTGCCTACCACCGGGTGGATGAGAGCTGGGATGTCTGGTTGAAGGGTCTGAAGGATGCTGGTTGGAACTTGGATGAAGGTGCGATTATTACCGGAGCACCAAAGACGGTCGTTGTAGAATGTCAGGGTCTCTAGTCGGTGTACGTCTAGTTGCGCCCCTCTGCTCAGTAGTTGGGCACGTATTCTGCCTTGTTACATGGTATACCCAATGTCGTCGTATATTCTTCCCCTCATCTAGACAAGTCCACGCATGCAAGTTTGACCGGCTCGTGTTTTCAAGACGCAAGACGCACCGGAGGAGCACTGGCGTTGTAGTTACTTCTTGAATGTCCGATGACAGGATGAAAGATGAGCGCTGCGCTTGAGCAACCACTTCCTTGTAACAAACGCGTCACAAAAGTAACAGACGCGATGCGTCACACATGTAACGCAATCGCGTGATTCAGGGGATACGCTTACAGCTTGAACCTGAACCATCACAGTGATGCCAGCCGTTGTTCTAGCTTAGCTGGCATCCGCGAATCTGCGAATCAAACCGGCGAGCACACTCATACTTATGCGACATACTCACGGGCTACCGTTACTGAATCATGGAAGATGCGAACCTTTCTGTTTGCCCTAATAGTAACCGTCCGGATCTTTTCCTTTGGACGGATAATAAAAGACCACCCACATTCCCCTCCATGGCGACTACACCACGCCCTCATCCATCGACTCAGAGATTCTCTTCCGCTCATAAATGGTCTTTGCCTTGGCCCAAGAAGACTGGTCGTCTAGATGGATTGTCCAACACCTTAGTTGCGCGACAGAGAATGAAACGCTGACAGAGTTGTTGAAAGTGCCCAACCTGTAGCTGTACTGGCTCCTTCACCTCACTTCCAGCGCTGACACCTTTCTCAGATCACGTCGGGTCATCGTTGTAGGCACCCCACATGATCAAGCGTACGACGAGTACAGTCGTCATATCGTCAACATTTTAGAGGAGAACAACGTACGTCTTCCTTGATTGAACCATCACAAGTATTCAACGGTGCGAAAACTATGTTACATCCACTAGATCTGGGATGTGCAGTGCTTGGCCTTGGAAACAACTCTCGCTGACTCCAGTGACTGGATCGCTAGTCTCAGCAACGCAGGAGTATTCAGCCAGCTAGCAGAAGAAATTTCAACACGCATTCAAGAAACTACGTCTAAACGCACTGTCCTTCTTGGTATATTTCACGCATCACGGCTTCACACACTCGCTCAAACTACCCCATCTAGGTACTAAATGTCCAGAAGGAACCAACCCCTGCCTTCCATCAACTCTTCTAGCGTCTCTGGTGGCTACAGGTCTGTCTGCGACCGAGCTTCAGCTCATTGGAGCGCAGGATGGATTTTACACCGCCAATCCAAGAATGGTACCCATGGCTCAGCTGCTCCCCATGGTTTCGTCAGGGGAATGGGCGGAACTCGCGATGGACGGATCCTACGACCAGACGGTTAACATCGCTGTAAAACAGGTAAAATTAACCACGGCGTTTGGTTGAGCAGCCGTACCGTTCGATATCTGATTTCCGTGTTCCTCATTCGTATTCAGGCATTACGTCAAGGCATACCCGTCCGAATTCGAAGTTCGAAATCCTCTGGTGTCGCGGGTACATTAATCCACCCTCGCCCTGAAGGCATAACGTCGCAGCGAAGTACTCCTTCGGAAATTATCCAGGGGAGACGAGTAGCCGACTGCGCTGCGCCCGGATGGCAACATCGGGATCCCAAGCTTCCTACGGCTGTGACTATCAAAGAGGACGTCCAGGTCTTGGAAGTCAGTTCGATGTACGGACTTGGCTCGACGTCGTTCATACCTGAAGTTTTCGGGATTTTGAACGAGTCTGGGATACGCGTTGAGTTGCTCAGCACTAGCGTAATGCACGTTAGCATCGCTATCCGCGTTGATAGCACTTCAGAAGACTTTCATCGCCTTCTATCCGAGCTGGAACAACGCGATATGGTCGGTCGTTCCTTCATCTCTCGTTTATCTCATTCCCTGACGTCACAGTATCCATGTTTCTAGGTCGTCGCCCTCCACCAAAATATGGCTGTTCTCTCTCTGATCGGGCGGCGTATGCAAAGTACGATTGGTACCGCCGGTCGCTTGTTCTCCGTGCTCGCGAAGTACAATGTGAACATCGAGATGATGAGTCAAGGCGCCAGCCAAACTAATATATCCTGCGTGATCAGCGGTAAAGATGCTCTCAAGGCGTTGAACCTGGTACATCATGCATGCCTCAGCGCGCACGGATACCCCGGTGAGTCTTCCAGAACGTACGGAGTGAGCTTCGCGGAACGCTCAATGGCTTCGATTTCAGGGACCTCTCCCGTCTAGATACTTATATTTTTCCTGCTCTCCAAGGGCATTAGATCACGTCGTACCATCTAGAGTATAAAACAATCACACAACGTAGGCCCTCAAATCTATATCGTGTTTAACAAACCTGTACAAGTATCAGATCGTATAAAGTAAGCCATATCAGTCCTGGCATTGGTGAACGCCGTTCAGGGTGCCCAAATCCGAAGAAAACGCAGAGAACGCCGTCGCTAGAGAGCGATAGGGTAGCCTAGGTCTGCTTCCAATCTCATCACCGAGGCTAGTTGAGGTATGGGGCGGACGGTTATCTTTGATGACGGCCCAAGCCTGAGATATCTGGTTGAATAGTCCGGAAATTTTCGTGTATTCTTGGGCTATTATGCGGCGCTGATCCTGCTCGCCTGGAACAGCATCTCCGATGTCGGTGTGTCCTTGAGCTAGTTCAGTGAAGATGTTGGCCGTCACTTTAATCTGGTTGATGATTCGGGTGTCTGCGTCCCGTATGACTTCGGCTAGGTGTACTCAGTATCCGATGTTGAGAAAGAAATTGTTGAATACGCACTGCCGCCTTTGGTGCCCGTTCCCGTGGCTCTATCCGTATCTTTGGTGCACAGCGATGTCCTTGGTGTTGCAATCTCGCCATAAGGAACATGATTAGGGAACAGATGTACGAAACGAAGGCAATCATCACTGTGACAGGGACCATTAGGGATATCAGAATCAATGGGGACGCCAAATAGACTCACCGATAGGACGCCTTCAACATATGGGTGTGCCAAATCATGTCAACATGGGGCGGCGGACCCTCTTGAGGTTCGTCGCTGAGTCCTCTCAAGAATCTCAAGTATTCGAAGTAGCCACGATCAAAATCAAAATCAAAGGCGGATTTTGGCTGGAGGGCTTTGGAGTGCGGGTCGGAGACTATGGACGGCGCGAGGGTGGCATCTTCGTTATGAAAACACGCTTCCATGTTCATAATGAATTTGGTTGCTGTCGCAAGCTACATAGGCGTTGATCAATTCATGGAAAAGATGCGAAACCGGGGCGGAATCGGAGACCTACCGCAGTGGTAATGCTTTGGGTAAAGATTGTTGAATCTTGGAACGCTAACAGCGTTTGTTTTTTTCTGTGTTCAACCGAGGGTATCAGTACACGAGCAAGATAGAATAGGTATCGATACTACTTCTTGTCCATCATGGGGCACTGTTGAAAGGCGGTCTTGATGTAATCCATATCCCTGGTCAACCTTGCGCGAGTCGCAGATTCGTGTATCTCAATGATCGAAGGCAGCTCGCCATTCTCCTTCTTGAGTAGATCAACAACTTGACTGGAAAGTTCACTGGCGGCTTCAACATCGAAATTCCCAAACAGCATCTCAATGGTATTGCTTTGATAATAGAGTTCGCCTCAGCACCAATACTGAGATAGAGCTATTGGGAGACTCACGGTAAAGGGACGTTGCCCACTTGGTTGAGAGCCTCCAAGAACTTCGCCGTGCAGAGACCGTCTCTGCTAACTTCGAAGTGACAATGGCCACACGGGTGCTTCGACTCGGGAGTGTAGTCCTTCCAGGTTAAAGACACGGATTCATGACAGCTAGGGCACTCGACCACGAACTGGGCGTCGACATGTAACGCTTGGATGGGGTCATAATGGAGGGATGTGCGTTGTGTCCACAAGTCTGCCGAGGCTTGAACCTTGTTGGAATCGTACTCCCACCCGCTCCCTACTAGGAGCGACACCTGAGAAACACAAGACACGTCCAAGGGTGAGAAGGGGTTACGGTTCGGAAATAAACGACGATCACTCTCACCAAATGAGATAAAGGGTAGTCACCGATCTGCTGAAGCTGTGGGAGTCGTAGTCGAGAGTCTTCGTAGAACCGGTGTGGACTGAGCATGAGTGCAAGGAGAGCCATGGCTACGTCGAATGGTGGAACACCATCGATCGGGAACCCGCGATGCTTTGGATTGGCGGCAACGTTCTCCTTGAGGATAGTAGTTACCCAGAGCTCGAGTCTATACGCAGAGCGCCGAGTGATGGATTCGTAGGCATCCTGTCGCGAAGCTGAGGGGTGTATTGTGGTATATATGAGGATAGCCTCTCGGAGAAAATTATAGAATGCAGACAAGAGGTGGAGATGGTCATTGACTTCAGCCGGAGATATGGGTGGAAGAGGGCCGTCAATGAAGGGAGAGTTGGTAGATGCAAAGGTCGACATTGATGAGACACTGGTCCGACTTGAGTTCAAAGCGAAACCACTGCCTTTATAAACGCTAGGATTGTGAAGTGTTTTTATCTTGCCCATCGATGTGATTGCGATGTGACCGACAAAGCTGCGGATATGCCATGACTCAGATCGCGCTGGTGTACCTTCTTGAGCGTTCAAATTTCGAAGAGGCAGCCAGGAGAGAGTAAGAGAACGTGCGCGGCAGATCTGAATATCAACTGCATGTCAGGCCGCAAGGGTATGATTGAGGGGATCGATCGGCAGCCACGCCAATTGAAACCCGGACGCAAGATAGCTTTCAACGCTGCAAGAACATGTACTCGGTGCCAAAGGGAAGAGGAACGTTGTAAAAGCATTGCCTTTATCAATGTATCGACTGAATCTGACATATCAGATGTCACAAAGCAAACAGACGGAGGCGTTTACGGGGGAAATGTGCACGAGGACCAACAAGTGATGGCTGGCATTTGTATAGATAGTTAATGGAGGCGTGGGGCGTGGAGAAGGTGGTAAGCGCTTCATTCAGGTGTGCATTTGAGAAGAGTGTCATCGGTTACCAGCATGCAAAACATGAGGCTAGATCAAGAATAGCAGTATCTCGACAGAGGAAGATCTATACCCTACGCAACACAAAGCGACGAGACACCCTCGGCAAGATGAGTTATATCGCCCTTCAATGAAGCCCGGCGCTCTCCATATCGGATTGCTTCCACCATGGCACTTGTGGTGTCTTCAATTTGGCGGGCGAGTTCACGGCCCTGGTATTCAAGGCTAAAGTAAAAATGATTGCGAAACTCGAAGCGATCGGGCAAGATACGGCTGAGGTATGTGCAAAGAGGCAGCACGTCCCACGAAGATAAACCAGGACACCCTAGTTGGATTGTCGGCATAGCCCGAAACTGCGACGTGGGTCCGTCTCGGGGGAAAAAGATGGAGGAGGAATCTGCGTATATTTGGATAAATTTAATGTTTGAGGTGCAGAACTCGGATAGCGCTGTCATATGGAGCGTGGTAGATCCCCAGGATGCGGGACATGGATTGAGTGAAAGGGATGTGAGTTTGTTGAGAGTTGCTACCGTTGCCTTCAAATCCGCTGCGGTCAGCTGGAAGGGATGCGTGTACGTCAGAGTCAGATGCGTCAAACTCTGGAGGCCGAGCAATGGTCTCAGGTCTTCGAAACTGATTGTTGATTTCGGAGTGTCTTTGGGAAACCTTTCTGGATTAGAGTCAAGGTCTAACTCCACAAGAGCAGGGAAGACTTGGGGAACGACCTCGAGTAGACGACTATACGCTCGAGCCGTATCGAAGTACTTTGACTCCATCTTGAGCTCGACGACCTTGTCAAAGGTGCATCGACCGCTGGCAAAGCATTCGACAGCTCGTGCAAAGGTCATGGTGATACTCAGGGACGTTAGAGAGCAGAATGAATCAGCACGGAGGGCGTGCGAGAACAGAGGGGTTTTAGGTGTGGCGTCTGTGATGCTCCCATATTCGTCGAACGCATCAAGTACACGGAGGTGTGGATGACCTGAGAGGGCTTCCGTAACACGTGGAGAAATCCATGTCGGGGTGAGGATTAYGGAGCGAAGACATTTCAGAGAACCGACAAATTGCACTACAGCATCCTCAATTGCATCGAAAGGACCTTCTTGAGAGATCGTGATAGAAAGGCTCCGAAGGTAAGGAACTTTGTCAGGGAGCTCGGAGAAAAAGTCGTTGATACGATCCGGGTGTTCGAGATCCTTGCGCGCGTTCTCCGAGTTGAAGGTATACAGAGATGTGATGTTCGTGTGCGCGAAGAGGTCAAACACATCTGGGTTGCAAAAACAGGATAAACGTTCTAAGTTTGGCAGCAATGGCTTGTTTGCCGGTTTGTATCGCGCAATGGCCGCGTAAGCAGCGGCCGTGAGGTCATCTGTGAAGAGGCTCAGATGTTTGACTCTCCGCGCATACTGGGAGAAGCAGCCCCAGTTAGCTTGTTTGAGCGAACGGGCAAAGTACTACGGTTGTATCAGTGAAGGGACTGGAAAGAAGCAACCTGCGAAAGACGNNNNAACATGCTGACCATCCTTTCTCTTTTTCATCGGCATCAAAAGTCCAAAGAGYTCTTCAGGGTGGCAGACACTCGCCCAATGAATACTCAGTGTTTCCTCCGACCAGACTTTACACACATAGAGACATGATCGYAGATCCCATTCCGAGTCTTCTGATAGAAACGCAAGAACTTCTCTGACGATTTCAGGGACGAGAAGGACGTTCCGAGTCGCTGAGGGTTTGGAAGAGCGCGCCATAGGTCAAGGAAAATGCGGTGGTGAACGACAGTGGWCGAAGGAAAGTACGACTTCCATGCGAAGTCGTACATAATATATAGTGGGCGCTCCGTGAAATGAATTTGTNNNNGNNGC